>PVHY01014208.1:0-39104 GCA_004024945.1 Uropsilus gracilis
ATTCCAGACATTCCAGGATGGTCATCTCCAATCAATGCTTGCCACAAATACTAACTGTCCAATGGTCTAGTTTGCAACCATATATGGTCTCCTATGGACAGGGGCTTACACTTCTCTGAGTGCCCCTTTACCTGTTCTGTTCCGGGCCCATACTTGGCTAATGCAAGAGCCAATCGGGATGCAGCATACCTAGCTGATGCAAAAGTCTCATGGGTTTGCAGCAGACTGACCTTGTCATAGGGGCTAATTTCTTAGCTCTCTACATCAACGTGCTTACTGTACATAAATATCTTACTGTGTTAGAATTTTAAGAGAATCATGATAAAGAATGGATAAACCATTAGTTTTGGCTACTAAATGCAAATAGAATCATTAGATGAATAATCGGCATATTCAAATAAAGTACTACGAGCAACCTGAGAACAGTTAAATT
The DNA here is from genome assembly GCA_004024945.1 of Uropsilus gracilis. NCBI lineage: Eukaryota > Metazoa > Chordata > Mammalia > Eulipotyphla > Talpidae > Uropsilus > Uropsilus gracilis. Next base: position 434 of record PVHY01014208.1, read on the forward strand.
AAGGGGCATTAAAAGTTCTACTTTATGTTTGGTCTCATTTTATGTTGAAATTGACACACCAGTATTATGCAAGGCTAGTATGATTTCTGGGTTAAATATTTTAATGTAATGCATTCTAAGAATTCATATATGGATGTCAAGATTAAAATATAAAATCAATAAGACAGTAAGATGGTTTTCAACCACTGGCTAGACTATGTTATCAAAAATGATGGAAAAGCAGTTATGTGTAAAAATAAACATAATGTGCTATCCACAGGGCATGATGAAGATAAACACCAGTTTCTCTACTGAGCTACCATAACCATTAAAGAATCAATGACAAATTAAACTGCACAAATCCTAAGGGGGGAAAAGAAGAAAGAAAGCAAAGCAGCAAATTTGGAAAAAGTCAAATCAATTTTTCGCCCTAAACATAGTGAAGTTCATTAGTATTGCTAACATAATGGCAAAAGTAAAGACACCAAAATGAAGATTTTACATTTTCACGTTAATTATAGGGCTGCCTCAGGCAATACCATTTTCAGATTTTTTAAATATATATATATATTTATAACATATTAGTGGAATTGCATTAAGAATAAAAATATTTAGCATAAAAACTACATGTGAAGATATAGAAAATAAAAATTTATTGTGAATAAAATTCTACCAGAAGTTTCTTTATTTTGTAGCTAAAATGGAAACTGTTTCCATCAGGCACTCTTTTCAAAGTGAATGTTCAAATTCACAAAGATGGTTCCTTAAAAGTATTCTCATGTACACAATGACAAAAAGAAAGCAATTTTCAAACAAAAGCAATTTTCAAAATGCTGTGCTCACACTAGCTCAGTCAGATGAATTCAATGCCCACTTGACCTTCAATCATATTTTTCATTTCATCATTCTGATGAAAATTAGTGGGACACAGGATGTTTGGTCATCCTAGCTGAAAGCGAAAGCTGTTGCAGACATTTTTTTTCTGCACAATATCTTCTTTCAAGTAAGGTAACATGGAGTAAATATCAATAGCCTCATTGCTTTAAAGAAAATGTTGTTTCCAGTAAGTTAGATTTATCTGAGCCCTGAGAATAAAATATAAAGTTTTCTGAGTGTTGGTTTGGTCAAAGAAAGGTTAAATGGGAAGCTAGTCTTAGTCTCACACTTAGATGGAGAGTAAAAAAATTGTAGAGTAAGAGAGAAGAGAGTGAGAGTGAGAGAGAGAAAACACACAAGCTGAGAGAAAATGAAGGAACCGCACTGTTGATTTAGCAAGCGTGTTCTGCTGGAAATTCCTGGAATTAACACCAAACCAATTGTATAGCCAGTGAGATTAGTTATCTGTGAACACATCTTGGAGAAGGCTGCCATGAACATTCTTTTCTCTCTCTCCTTAATCTAATTGAAAAGGAATGTCAGGTGACTTATTTTTCACATAGGGACCAACATTTCAGTGAAAGCCATCTATATCATAAGTCAGTGGCAACAGATTCAAACTGTACTACTTTTCTGAGTCTCAAGATATACAAATATCAGATATATACACAAACACATATATCATGGAGTAATGTCACTATTACATTACTTTCTCAAAAATAAATATAGAATATATTAAAGGTGTGTTAAAATGACTATACTTGTGTCAATACTTCATCTACTATTTCTTTGCTCATCTATTATGTGCCATCTTAAGACCCATATGAAAAGGTCACTTTCACTACCCAGGAGGAGCTTATCAAATGGCAGGGGGACCAGACCCAGATAAGTTAAACAGTGCTACTGCTTATGATCAAAGAGAGAACACAACAATCTGACTTCAGGCAAATTGGAAAATGTTCATTATTGAATTAAGCATATCACCTAGCTTTGAACTAAAGGGTAGTTATTGATCGAGCCAGAAGGGTTTGGGACTGGAGAGCAATGGAATTCTAAAAGTGAACAAAGTACCAGGTGAACAAAGACATGGAAGAAAGAGTCTGACATTCTGAAGAACAATAAATCATTTCACTTGGACGGGATTTCAGATGATATGTTTGTGAAGCTGTGACTGGAGGTAGCAGACAAAATAGGATGAGGACTAAATATCATGGCTTTATGTATAAAGATGATGTTCAAGAAGAGGAATGAATTCAACAAATGTGGTATCTAAGACAAAAATCTGATAATAAAGGACATGAAGAGGGAAAGCTTGAAGACCATGTGGAGGTCACCATGACAATAGTCCACAATTCTAGCACTAAAGCCTGCCATGCAGGAAACACTAACCTACTAAATATTTGTTGAATTCGTGGATGGAGGAATGAACACAGTGATGTGCATCTGAACTAATGTACTTAAAAGGAAATGGAAGTACAAACACAAAAGCTATAATATTCATGAAATCCATAGGTTTACAAGATTGTCATTACATTATGCAGGAAATCATGGTAGTGAAAAGACAGTATGTTTACAGAAACATTATAACATAGCAATATTAACCAGAACAAAATGTATGTAGTCTTCATGCTATTTGCTTTTATTTTCTAAATAAATTTATTTTAAACACAATGCTTTGAATATGTGTGGAAACCTAAGATTAATTCAATTCTACTGGGAGACGAGTCACAGCATCATTTTTAAGTGGATGTGACATTTAAATTAAAATCTATTACTTGGGGTTTGACTTTTGTAGTGCCTAAATAACAACGATTTCTACAGCTATTCATATTAAGGTTGAAAATTAATTTCCAAGCTGTGAGCAGATTGCACATTAATACTTAAATGAGCTGCAAATTTTCAGATTGCTTAAGAGTAAATTGCTCTAGAAATACCATTATCTGATATGCACATATAGACTAGCCATTCTTAGCCGCTACCTTCACTGGTGTTGAGTGAGTTTATGAAGATATAGTTGCAGAGAAGGACAAAGAAGCAAACACTAAATTTCAGGCTATAGTAAGAAAGACATTAATGAAGTAACAGAAGAGCAGGTCAAAAGTAATTTTAATATGTCAACATGCACAAAGACTTATAACAAAAAGATTCACACACAAAAGGCTGTGCATGAGAAATGGGGGAAAAATTTGTGACAGGCAATTGTATTGCATGCATTCAAGAAGGCAAGGGTTTTTGAAAGGCATTTAGCTTTAAACCACTCAGTGTTCCTTTGAATGTCCTCAGCAGGACCAGAAATGGAGGATTCAATTTTCAAAGATAATTGTGTCAGATAACTGTCTCATGCCTTTTCAGCAAGAATCTGATAAACACCTAATTACTAGCCACACACCAGCTGAGTTAGTATGAAGGCTATCCAAAAAGACCTGGTCATTCAATGTATCAGGAGGAAAAAGCAGCTGAATTATAAATTAATTTAATTAATTTGGTTAATGGATTCTTACCAACCATGTAAAAGAAATAATTTATTATTTTAACAAAGAAGCTGAAATTTAAACATAAAATCAATTACAACAACAAAAGCAACATTTACCACAACTCTGCTGAAAAGGTGTGCTGAAAATAAAAATAGAATCTTTGTAAGGTTGTTTTCCTTGGGTATAACTTATGCAACTATACTGGGGATAACTACTAGACTGGAGAAAAAACATAAAATTTAATCTTTGCAAATAAGAATTTACTTTAACTCTCTTAATAAAGATAGTATTTATAAATGCATGACTATTTCTCTTCAAATATATATGCACACTCAACTAGATGCTTCACTGCTTCTGGATGTGATTCCCTGTCAAATTCCTGCCCTTTACTTGCTAGTCTGTGTTGTCATATTTAGAAAGAAGCTGAAAATTAAGTCTCAACCTCAAATGTTACCTGACATCAGGTGTAATCAGATTGGCCTCCAACTACTCCACTGCAAGTTTTCCTCCCACTTCTCCTTGGTAAATCCCTCTATTTAGTCTTCCTCCTACAGGGGCCTGGTACAGTTCCTGTTCAGGCCTGAGAATAACTCATTAACCAGCCAGTTCATGACATTACTCTAACCATTCACTTAAAGCATCTGGGGGATCCAGGAAGGAACCTTGATATTTTTTACTATTATTTATTTACTTGATATTCTACTAATGCCAATCTCTTCTTATCTATAGCCATTCATTCTGTAAATAAATATAAAAAATATAAAGAAAACACACTCTCAATGTTTTTGTGTGCTGTGTGGGATCCTCTTCCCCAAGGCAATGAGTGGTATATGTGAATAATAAACTGCTCTCAGTCTCATCCGTCTGGTGTTGAATGCCAGTTATTCAGTCACCCTCACTACTCTATGGTAAGAATCCCTTCCTCACCAAGGGGATTAAAGATGATGTGATTAAAACACCACAGGGCCAATGAGATTGGTCTAAAGCATAGATCTTCTTTTTCTTTAAAATGTGCCCCACTGGTATTCTTTGCAGGGGAGCGCCGAATTGTGGAGGTCTGAAAAGAATAAAATGTCTGGTGTAAATGTTCTGGTAAATGAAATATCAGGGAATAATATACACAGACATGTATTGAGCACTTTGCCCAATTCCCACAGATAAATCCTCTTGGTCTAGCTGTAACTTGTGTAAGAGGACAGTAGATAAAGTCAAAAGGAACATATCAACGTAAAAGAGTAATAGTGCACTCCATCAACAACGAATAATCAGAAAAGCCATTCATTCGCTGAATAGTGAAAGGTCACTACATTTTGGCAAGCAATAGACAAGAGGGTTCCTCACATAGGGGTTGTTCTTTAGACAACCATTTTCTTTTGAAAGATAGAAGGTGACTCTTTGGCAGAAGCAATTTTGTTTCCTTTTTATTGCTTTTACTTTGTTCTGTGCACTGTTTCCATTTGCTATCATATTTTTTCTTTGTCCTTGAGATGCTTCTATTTTTGATTAGTTAAGAACAATGGTAAGATGTCTAATCAGAGTAGAGGATGCAAAAAAAAAAAAAAAAAAAAAAAAAAAAAAAAAAAAAAAAAAAAAAAAAAAAAAAAAAAAAAAAAAAAAAAAACCACAACAGTTACAGAAGTAGAAGGAACATATCTACTACATATGTTCCTATTCAAAATGGGATATGATGACTACTCGAACTACAAAGGAGACTATTATGTCCATGTCTACACGTGAGACTAAAGGATTTGAAGGGCTCCTACCTTATAAAGTGAAACAATACAGAGAAACCAAATACAAAGTGGAAGAGTTATATGCACTCACTCAAATGCCTTTATTTCCCTTCACTTTTCTTACTATGCCAATGTGATTTCTACAGAATGCTGAATTTTTTCCTACTAAACCTCATGCTAAGGGAGAACTGTCAGAAATAGATAATAGAGTTCACTGCCTTATTTTGAAACCCTGTGTGGTTTAGTTTTGTTTTGTTTTTTGGTCTCTTTTTGCTACATATTATTGACTTCCCTCTTATCCTCTTACCCTCTCACCTGTGTGTTCTAGGAAACTCTTTGGAATACTTTCTCTAACTTATGCTTAAAGTAGAAATATCAAGAAAAGAGTAATGGGTCCTTTCCCTTATTAGGGAATTGTTTAGAAAATTTCATCCATCCTTACATGTTCTGTGCTAAGTATGCTATAATAAAGTCCAGATCCAAGTATAGCTATATGATTATTTGACATCTCTACTTGCTTGCCTCAGTGAGTCCTAAAATTTAACTTGTTTAAAATTGGACTCTTGATTATAACTCCCCTTTTCTTCATCTCTCTCCTAAATATACTGATTCTTCTGTCCCCTTCTCCCCCAACCTCACATTCATGTATTCATTCTCAGTTCCTGAGAACTATTTTACCCTTCTCCAACTGTTCATAAATTCTAACTAGTATTATTTTCTACTGACTTCATTCAGAAATTGACAATTGAATATCATCATCTTCCCTGTACAGTCTTCATTTACAAACAACACTGCTCCATTGAGACTTGAAAAATAATTTGGGATAGAATTAAATAGTAATAGTATTAAAAATTAAGAAGATTTTAAATTACCTCCCAACTGATTCTTCTTTTCCTAAGCATGCTACCATTTACATATTCTGAAAGTACACTGAGGACCTTTTCTATGTCTTTGAACAAAATAAACTCAGTGTAACATGCATCAAATATACTCATCTTAATTACAAAGCTTGTTAAGTTTTACATATATTAATATCCCTTCAACCATCACCTTGATCAAGAAATAAAATAGTCATGGCATTCAGAAATTCCCTTCATGTTCCCTTTCAGTCACCATCTCTGAGAAAATAAATTTCTATTTCTCATATTGAAACAAATTTGAATTGTCAGGAATGTCAATAAGCTAAATCATATGTACTCATGTGATTTTTCTCTCAAATGTCAACATTACTCCATTTCATTTAAAATGTATACATAATAGAATGTTGGTATATTTTAATTACAAAATATTTCATGAATATACCCTTTTATCCTTTTCCTTTGAGATGGGCATTAATTGATTATTGATTATTATGAAGTTCATGTGGTCATGTTGCCATTCATAGATATTTTTAAATAGGCTTTTTAATAGTCCATCTCCATCAAAATATATCAATAATATAAGGAATTTTTATAAAAACATAACTTCAGTATATCTTTTCCCTATAAACCTTTATAGCAGAATTTAAATACTCACCCTGTGGTCTAAATGTGATGGTTTGAAGATCTTGATAACAGACTTTGTCACATGTATCTACATGTTTTTGCCATTTCTTTTCCACAGGACCCCTTCACCATCAGATATCCCCTACCTCTTTAGTGTCCTCTTTTTTAATTCCCAGTTATTACCCGTTAAGATTCTTTAATCAAAGATAACCAGTGCATTTCTTATTTGTCTATTTGAGTGATGCTATCTGCTCACTGTCTTTAATATCTCATCAAAATACATTTGCTTCAAAAAGTTACCTCTGACTTGGTCTGGAAAAAAACATAATCTAGCATTTGATTACTGACTTTACTGTTTTCAATTTAATAGTCAACTAGAAAAGTTAGATTATAAGTTCAAAGCATACAAGCATTTTTAATGTAACAAACTCTCCAAATCAAGCAAATAGTTTTATGTTACTTTGGCAATCATCTTGATTTTGAGATTACACATCAGTTTAGTTTCTAATGCATTGAAATCTACATCAAATAACTGGAATGATTTTGTGAATGAGTATGTGTTTTTCATTCTTAGATTTGCTTTGTCTTTTAAGGCAGGAATAGAAAATGAAACCTATGGTGTTAGTTCTATACCTTACACTGAGGGACTGAGGTAAAGGATCATAATGTTTCTTGTCAGTGAAAAATGGCACATGGATAAGTTAGCAAAATTACAATACAACTTGTAGAGGAACCCACATATACAGAGTAGCCTAATAATTATTATGTGCTATCCACTCATAAGTTGCAAACAGTCACATGCTTATTTAAAAAGGTACAGAGAATAAAGTAATAAAACACTAAAAAATATTCGAAGAAAGCATGATTTTCTGCATTTCATTATGGAATTGCTAATACTCTCACAGGATATCAGCAGTTAGTTCCACTAGTAGTAAAGGCAAAAGAAAAACAGAATGCAAAGAAACCATAAAAATCAAATAAAGAGGATTCTTTAGGATGTACACATATTTCAGTGTCTGCATTTACTTTCACTGAAACCATTAAGTATCAAGTACTTTCTAAAACATCTTAATTGACGTAACTCTTTAGAATAGCTAATACCATCTGACCTGTCTTTAATGCATCGGGGTCATAAAAATGCTACCTGCCTGCATCATGTGTATATAGTAAATGTTAAATAAAATTAAGGGAGGAGGTGGGGAAATCTTAGAGAATTAGACGAGCTCACTGAACAGTGTGATCAGAGTGAGGATGCTATAGCTTCAGAATTTGACTAACCGGGAATATTCAGAAGCAATCTGTTAGCATGTTCATTTTTCTCTCAATAGAATGCTGAGAACAAGGCAGATGTGAATTCTTGCCAGACTGTATATGTAACAGCAGCCAATACTTTTTCAGGAACCCTACTAAGTCACACTCAACAATGATTTCATGGATTCACTCATTAACCTGGGGATGTCTCCATATTCCTTATGAAATAACAAAAATGGTTAACTATCAGTAGATTATTTTCTAAAAATCTAAATAAAAGTAGGTTTGCATCTCCTCTGTCCACCCTGACACAGTTTTTTTCTAAGGACTTACTTCCCTCAAGAGTTTCCATTCATGAAACAATTTCAGGTGTTTCTACTTATGAACAGACACCCATTATTCTAAGATGCTGTTCCAAAGATGGATTATGAATACAACCTCCTTGTGTCAGCCTTCACACCATCTGTGAAACCCACCTGGACTGTGTTAATGGGCTTCTTAACCTGTGACCCTCTCATATTGCTGCTATTGACGTCAGCCTGATGAACCCCCAACAACCTACTTCACTTCCTGTCCACTGGGGACATATTAAGAGGTCAGTGGTCACCTTTGATCTGTTGCTAGTCAGGTTGCTTTCTTCTGGATCACTAGAGGTGCTGTTTTTATTCATATCATTATTATTATTATATGCTTCAAGATTGAAAGCACTTCACTTAAGAAAAGACATATTACTGATGAAAGAACAAAACAAGAAAATGTGTTCCTGAAAAATACCAAATTTTGAAATAAGATAATGCTTTCTTAACTGCATTTTCTTTATGGCAGCACACTAAAAAGGGAGATCAAAGATTTTATGAAACATCAACACTATTAAAGCGCATTAGTGCTCAAAATTCCACCACAATGATTGCTCTCATTAAGATGCAGACAGCAATTTCCCTATAATATAGTTCAGAATATTGCACAGTTGCTTTTATCATTATCTTTCTATTTTTTAATAAATGTCATTAAAAATATACTGTGGAACTAAAAGGTGACTTTTCCTACTACAAACATTGATAACTGGCATGATTTTACTACACATAACAAAGATTTTCTTTATACATTCTTTCAATTAATATATTGTATTTCTTGATACAAACTCCCTTATGTAAATTGTTAGAAAAATTGACTGATACTATTAATGCTATTAAGTATTAAAAGTGACCTGAAAATTCTAAAATTCTGTGCATTTTTTCCTCTCTTAGACTTTAAGTGACCTATTGAAAGTTAATGATTAATTCATGTGATGAACTGATAAGCTCAAAAATCAGAGAAAGGGGTAAGATGAATTCAAGACTATAGTTAGGATCTTTTAAGCATATTTGACATTAAAAGATTTCATGGTCAGTAACAAAAATTCTGTAATATTTACTTCTGGTTCACTATATTATAAAATTATCTTTAATCAAAAAACTCGGTAGCTGTGTTTTTTAAGATATCTTCTTTTTATAGTGGACAACAAAGTCAGATTGCATCTATTTCATTTTTCCCCTCATTTTTCCTCAAATATCTGTTTACTGATGAAACTGAATTTGAATAAACATGTCAATTTATGAATCTGGAAAACTAGAAATGACTTTAAATCGCTTTTAATTTCTAAAACAAATTCCTGTCCACTCAGGCCCTCTGTTCAAATGCAGGCTCACATGCACTGCACTCCCAGGAGAGGAGTTTTCTCATTGAACATGATATTTTACAGCCCTCAGACATGTTTCTCATACCCAAGCTGTTGAATATTTACTGTCATTATAGAAGAGGCTGTGTAATAAAAGTCCCAGAGGATATATAACTAAACAAAATCAGGAAGTTAAATCACATTTACACTGCATGTATATGGTACTGTATTGATCAGTTAGTCTAATTTCATTAATAAATACGAGAGTTGCATTCCTTACACAATTTGAAAATAAATATACACACTGTCAAGTAGATACCAACCTCAATAGAAAACTAAACTGTTACATAAACATGCTCACAATTGAATCATTTGGAAACTTGGGCTGTATTTCTGTGTAAATTATGGTAAGCCATGCTGTGTCGTCCACAGAAGCTTCTTCAATACTAAGTGTGATTATAATCATTCAGATTCCTACACTGTAAAAGATGGAGCCTTGGAGTACTTTAATTTTCAGTCTGATCTCTTGAGAGGCATGATAATTTTGAGTTCTGTACTATCTACTGTTCTAACAATGAGTCTGATTTGAGACTTGAGTGTTGCCATGGGTACAAGAAAACTCTAACTCTCTAGCAGGTAGTGACCAGGGCAAGGAAAGGTTGTGCTTTCAGAATGTATTGATAGAGACTGTTTATCTTAACAGATTATAAACAAAGGGTAACTGCTAATAATACCTAATTAAACTTATTTGGATATATTTTCTCTATTAGATTAATGAGGTTTTAGACTATTTAAAGCAAATGATCCACTGTTGTGGTATCGTGTAAACAAAGTCACAGCTACATAAATGACTGGGAACAAATTTAAATAAGTGCTATGTAAATAAATCTACATAGTTGCATAAATGTACTAAAGGAAGAGAGGGGCAATGTTTTTTACGATTTCAAACATGCCTGTCCTTAAAGCATTTTAATGTTCCCTAATGTGTCAATGATGTTTTGTGATAACATTTTTTCATTAAAAATCTATTCATAGGCCCTACCCCCATCAAAAAATGTGACTGGAGTCTTCCTCAAATTTAGTTATTTTTCCATGAACAACTTCCCTGGGAAAATAAATGTAATCATGGCAGCAAAACTGCATTCTAAGCAGTAGAGAACTCTTACTACGGTAGATAAGCAGCTTGAATAAAATGTTAGAGACATGGTAGTTTGCATATTTACTAATTTCACTATCTATTTCATTAATTAGAGCATTGAAATTGAGACATACACTATCCCATTCAAATCTACTTTTGGAACCAGGCACAATGTCTGATTCTGGGATATTATTTGTGAAAATCATCCCATTTATAGCTCAGACAATACTTTAAGCATAATTTGGACTTCACTTCACCTTTACATTTTTCCAATACATTTTCATTTACTCCTGTCATAGAAGGAATAAGCATACCCCAGCAATAGTCTTATCTCGAGGTTCAAGCCAACCCTCTTACTGTGAAGATTTTTTTTTAACCTTATAGATTCTTTGTCACTATCATTCTTTATTCCAAGCAGACCACAAGTCATATTTTCCATTCACTTTAGAACTGAGAGCCCAGAAATAAATCAAACTTATATGAACAGTTGATATATAAAAAGGAGAATATACATTGGAGAAAGAAAAATCTGTCAAATAGTACTAGGAAATTGGGATGGCCAGATGTGAAAGAAATGAAACTAGAACACATACAAAAATATCAAAATTATTTGGGATTTGAACTTTGCATAAAAGTTAAAAGTTATGAACATATTTATTTAGCTAGGATAGGAAAAAATGCCAAGAATGAAGTAGTCTTTGGCATTCTTAAAGTAAATATTCTATGATGCCCCGTTAGTACAGTTCTATTCTCATTAAAACTTGCATGAAAGGGATGTGGTAAGGGTATTTGGACAATTTTCATTTTTCTATGCGTAAATATGTCTTTAAAAATTGAAATGAGTATGATGTATGAATCCACTCCAATAAAAAGTAAGTAGATTTGATGAAAAAATATTTATTTCAATTTATGATGACCCTGGAAATAAGTTTATAATATTACTGAAAAAGGAAATGACATTAATGTATCCATAACATTAATTCAAAATATGATTGTACAGAAAAGAATAATGATCTCATAATTTATCCTAAGTACAATGCTACTAAGTAAGGTGCTTTGAGAATTATTAAAACTTAGTAACAGAGAATAGGGATGTTTCATGTTCTAATTCTAAAGAACATGGCATATTTAGTCTTAAAAGAGTTTTTAATATAACATCACTTTTGTGAATAAATGTAACATTAAAATGCCAGAAGATGGTAGATTTAAATTAACTCATGCATTTAAGTTTAAATATTCTCAACACATCATTTAAAGCAGATATGATCAAATTTGATGAAAAAGGCAGGAACCAATTAAAATGTCTACAAGTAACACAGTAGTATGATGCTAGAAATAGAATTAAAGGTTGAAATAAATCTATATTATGTAAATACTAAACCAAAGAAATGTGGAGTCACTATGCCAATACTAGCATCAATTTGAAGCAGATTGTATTGGAAATACAATGATAATTTGGCAAATTCATTAAGAAGAAATCAAAATCCAATTGTGTACACACCTAGTGACAGCTCCAAAATATCTGAAAAAATGAAAGATGAAATAAAAGAATAGATAATTTCACAATAGTAGTTTTACATGCTTCTTAATAATACCTAAAGATTCTACATAATTATATAAGAATACAGATAGTTTGAACTACAATAACAACCAAATACACCTAATGAATATTTATAGGACATTCTATTAAACAATAACAGAAAACACATTTTTTTTTCAAGACACATGGAATACTCAGCAAGACATATTTCATTCTGGGCAAATATAACAAGCATCAAATTAAAAAGATGCAACAATACAAGGTTTTACTATAAACAAAAAGCAGCTTAAGTAGAAAATATTAAGATAACTATATATATTCCCACTGATTTTAAAATTAAATATCATACTTTTAATGAAGCCATGTATCAAAGGGCAACTCAAAAATAAAGTATTTAAGTCAAATGGAAAACATATACAAATTTATGAAATTCAGATAAGCAATATTGAGAGTGATACTTAAAATATTGAGCTAGTAAATGGAGTTAACAATACCTGATATTTGAATACCACTCTATGATATATTTCAACAAATTCCTTTCTGAAAATATATAACTCTGCCAAAAACCAATGCAGAGTCCTGGCATGGCCACAAGGGCATGCACACAAGAAGTGTTATAAAAATTGTCAGTAGTGCCCAGAAAGAGTTTGGATTTCAAAAACTGAGATTCTCTCCAGCAGCTGAACCACATATTGGGAGACCAGGTTAAGTGCCAGGCAACTGTCAGGATTTGCTGGTGGGTAGAGAAGATGCCCTCTGAACTTCAGTGTTTCTGGGAATCTTTAGGAGAATGATGTTCTGCATTTTTGCTCTTACCTCTCCTCCAACTCCTTCCCTTCTTTGGATGCAGTTTTCCTTGGCACAGTTTCTATAAGGACCAGACAAACCACATCCTGAATCTTGACCTGTGCCTCATACTTTGTTGGGGTCATGAAGAAAGTTAACCACTTCAATCACTTCTCAAGATCTAGTATCATACTACCTAAGGTTCTATTTTTGAGAATGAAGTAATTTCTTCTATAATCCAGAGAAGAAAGGATTTGGAGAGAGTTAACTTCTTTTGAGAATCTTTTTATTTTTTATCTTATTTTTATAAAATATTGAGTTCACATATGTACATTTTCATATTGACCTTTTTTAAATAATAGGTCATCATAACAACCAAGTATGGTTTGTATCTAATCTATTAAAATTTACCATCATAAATTAAAATTGTAAACAATTTGTCAAAGTACAAAAGCCATTTAATTTCCTCCTGTGCTTTATATTACTGAATTTAAAAAAAAAAGGCACTTTTTGTGCCTTTCATGATTGCAAATCAGCTGTAATTTGGTTATGATTTGCCACTTGAAAGAAGACTGGGAACATCAAATTATAGGCTACTTTTATATGATTATTTTCCATCACAGACCAAGAGAAACAGACAACAGTTAATACTTTGGGGTACTTAATATGTATCAGGTACTTTTTTAAATACTTTACATAAATCTACTCCAAATAAATTAATGCGCAGGCCTCCTGCAGTCTATCTCAACTTTCTCAATTTTTTGATGCAGATGTTGATGCTTGACTGTGAACTAAACACAACAGTCCATGTTCTTATATTAATTGACTTTTATTTCAAAGGTCTCTTTCATTCATAATGTGTTGCTTGGTCTTAAATTAGACACTGGGGTTAAATGAGCAGGTCATATTTATTCTGTTGTGTAGCATGATTGTTAAACAATTTGCCCAAATAGTAAATTTAAATAATATACCAATTGCAAAAATGTCAATAAACTTTTTAATTTCCAGTGTATTATACAAAATAGTATGACTAGAACTGTAGTCTCCCTAATTAGTCAACAGACTCTTATGATCATGAATAAATGTAGTTAATATATTTTCTTTCTGGGCAAAAATTAAATTATTTTTAAAGATAAGCTTTAGAATTACTACAGATTAAGAATTTTGAATTAGTACAGATTAAGGATATTGAATATCATATTCTTTACTCATACACTAAAGTGGAAAATAATTTTTGAATTTTACTTTAGTTTCAGTTAGTGAGAATTATTTTTCTTTCTAATTTACAGGATTATATATTATATTGTTATTAAAAGGGGTCAAATGAAAATGTGCACACAGTCACACAAACTAGACATTAAATCACAAGGCAGATGTGCAGAGAGAGTGAAGGGGAACGATGGAGTTGGGATATTTTAGATTCTTGATTATTGCACTAAATCTTTTAGTTAGATGTGTGTGCCTGGTAAGCGCAGTTTCCTTTAACTAACCAAAAATAGCAGTAAATGAAGGTGAATTGAAAAATTTGTGCATGTCTTATTTGATTATTGTGTCCTCAGATTTTCCTTTCACTCACTTTTGCCGCTTCTGTTATGATCATTCTGCTAAGAGTCCTCATTTTTACCATTAAATTATTTATGTGGTTCAAATATTAATAATTTATTTTAGAACAGATTTTTGATTATAAATATATAATACAGTTAGATGTTGGAAGGATTAAAACAGGATTCTATTACAGAATAACTTATGTACATTGCACTGTGGTTTCCTTTTAAACTTAGATATTTTGATTTCAACACTCCAAACATTCAGGGTTGTTTATGTCATTCTTTCATTGCAACTATTAGTCCCATGCTTGAAAATATTCATAAGTGGTTATGTACTTACTAGAGAAAAAAGTCAATCAAGAACTAGGGCAAATCTCTTGAATGTCTGTTAAATCTGGAAAAATACTGGTTTTTATATGAATTCTAACAAGATAATTATTAGGCATTCTTCTAAAGGTTCCTGAATAAGTTGATTTACTACAGATTTTCTTCTTCTCTAGTCTTAAGGTATAATCCCCAAGGCAGTAAGAATGCCCTCAGAATATTCTGTCAGAAGGTGATTCTTCTGAAGCTTCCCATGTCAGCTCCTAACTTTTTTCTCGCTTCATTATTGGTGAGGTGAGGTTTTCCTGTTACAAGACACTGACAGAACAGGCTCACTTCACATACACTTTGTATTCCTACACTATAAAAGTGTAGTTCTAGAAGTATCGAAAGCTCATGGGATAACAGGCAACAACAAATGGTTTGCTCTGACATGAATATCGCAGGGCCTATTGCAGGCTTCAAAGGAGGACTTGAGCTGACAGTGAGCACACTCCTGAAATAACTGGCATCACTCCTGAAATAACTGGATGACTGAAACATATTAGGTATACAATAAAGAGTCCAAACTAGCAAGAAATAATATTTTATTTTAATTATATATTACACTTTCTTTAGATATCAGACTCTCATGTGAAAATGCATGTAAAATTTTGATAGCTGAGATAAAGAGGATCAGGTATGTTGAATAAAATGAAGGCTAATCTTTGACACAAAAAAGGCTAACCCTTGAAGGACCATGAGTCTGTGACTATTAAGTAAAATTAACTAATAAAATTGGACTTATTAATAGTTTAATAGCCAGATGTGGCCTGGGCTGTGATATCAAACCACACAGCGAGCATTTCTGAGATCATAAAGGACTCTATTGGGTAGCTCTGATATAGATCAGGTAACTACTAAGAATTGGAAATTTCTAATTTTTGTTCAATAAATTTGCATATGCCTTCACCTATTTATGGTGTGATTTAAAAGATTACAGGTAGGGTTAGTGATGTTTATTAACTTAAAATATTTCTTAATATTACATACTATAAATGTTAGAAAGCTTTTGCAAAGGAAATACATATAATTTTCAAACACCCATGTTTCAAACTTACATAGTGCATTCTCCACTGCTTCCAAATATAATCCTTTGTTTTATGAAGAGCAAAAATAAAACTCAACATATGATTTTACTTTACAAACCTCCTGTCCCTAAGCATTTTTTTCAGAAAAGAAAGTATTTTTGAATGTTTTATACATAAGAATGCTGTGATGACACTTCCAGCTTTTAATATGCAATGCTATAAAACGTTTCAAAATACAGTATGCTGAATACAGCACCAGCAATAGTGGATGGTGATTTAACTTAATTTGCATTTGCAATTTTATAACTGCCATGCAATCTCATTTTCAGATACCTTTAGTTATGCTTGCTGTTTTATACCACCTAAGATCTATATAAAGGGGACTGAACTGTGATCATGTGGATGGTTTAACACTTATTACAATGCTTTATTATTATAGCATGATTTTGAAATGACTCCATTTCTCAAAGGTATTAGGGCTGCCTGACTTATACTAGCAATTCTAAATGAGGCAATAAAAAGCACTATCAAGCACTGTTTATTCCATAAATAGCACTGTAGTCCTCTAGCTTTATTTTGCTAAAAAGAATTGAGTGCAATTATTTTTTTCTTAGTTAATATGGACAGAATGAGAAAACATTAAATTTTCTATAGATTATTTTCATATGACAATAGAAATGAAAAGGAGAAAAGTAGTCACCAGATAAATAGAACCAAATACAAGTCACTAAGTATATTTTCTAATTTTGACCTAAATTTTCAGAAAACTCAAAAGACTCAGGTTAACTCTACATGAAACAAACAGTGGAAGTGTAGCCATGGCAGTCAGCAAAGGCTCTAAACCAGAGTTGGTGACATTTAACACTACTTAGAAGAAAACAGTCATATTTAGTAGTGCAAAACTTCCAATATCTTACAATCCTCATCTGCCACGTTATATTTGCAAAGGCAGGAAAAAGTAGTCTGATTTTTCCCTCCAGTAATTCTAATTTATTTAGCGTTAATCTCAGTTTCTAACTTGCCAAAATACAACCATACGCAACTTCTTAATTATATCATGGTCTGATTTTTTAAGAACCTGGCAAGAAGACTCATTTCTGCATAAGGAGATAAGTCTCATTTTCCAAGAAAGTGTGAAATAACAGAATTAAGGAGTCAGAGAAAGAAAAGCTTATTTCAATTTTAAAGCTTCACTGATGCTGATGAAACACTTCCCCTTCCTCACTAGACTAGAACTCCTGCTCATATGAGGATGGAACAAAAATGTTCTTGTTGGTTCTTTTCCAATCTTCCTCCAAATCTGATAGCACCTAAGACAACTTCAGCACCATGGAAAGAAACATGTGCCTAAGACAATTGGAGATTCAAGAGAAAAAACTACATGGTTTGTAGTTATTAAGTACCACCATTCTAGCCTGATGTGTTAATCTTTGTTATATTTTTTAAGTAGATAATATAAGAGTAAAAAGAGTGTATGAGCGGGAAAATATATAAATAATACTAATCGGTATTAAGTCACTGGTATCCAAGAGAGTTTATAACTGCATTTTATTTAAAATTATGACCTCAGTTTCAAATTGCTTCAGCCCTTCTTCTATACAAGCACTTATGAATGATTCTAATAGCATGTGATGCCCAATAAAATGGTGTTGTCAATGACAGTTTAGATAGAGCACATTTAAATTAAAATATTATAGCCAGACAGAGCCATTGTGTTTTTATACAAGGAATATGTTTACTAAATATATTTTGGTGTACTAAATTTTTAGTTTTCCCTTAAGTAGAAAAACACTACTCTCCTTTTCAAAGAATTCTTGTATATAGATCTGTTTCAAAGTTAGTGGAATGAGTAAGGAAAGTAAGTGAAATGTAAAACAAAAAAAAAAAAAAGGAAAGAAAAAAAACAATTAAAAAAAGGTTTTCCAGAAAGTCATAATTAAGAGATATTTCAGACTAAATAAAGCTGGGTTGGGGAAAATTATACCAAAAAACATTAAATTTCTCTTTTTAACTCATACTATTTTTATTTCATAGGAAACATGGTATTTACCTAGACATGTTACTAGTTAAAGGTCAGACAATAATGTTCCACCTTGCAATTTATTCCAGTTTTATCACATGGAAATCATTTTATTAACTATAGGAAAGTGAATCTACTGAATCTGGTGCTTTCTTTTTCACAGACTCAACTATCATTTTATGATATTCATCAATAAAACAAAATCATGTCTTCAGGAAATTAAAGCTAATTTTGGTGTTAAAATGGGACTATTAACAAGACTTCCTCTCTTTATAAAGGTATGGTTATTTGAAGATGTTTCAAATTTCTCCAAAGTTACTGAAGTCATACACTTTTATAAACTTATAATCCATGCTTCCAGACATTGCAATGATTTTATTCACAAAGTTAGTGAGCATCCACTTTAACAGTTTTAAGAGTGATAATGTGGTTTACACAAGGAATACTATTATATAAAAATATTGTACCATTTTTTTTTTCCTGCTTGCTGTGGTAGCAACCTCCTCTAAATTGCAATTAACCCCACTGAATGAAGGTCTATCAGAAAAGGTAACCAAAATACTCAGAATTTCTCAATAATACAGAGCATTATTATGTGGATTCTGACATGCATTTAGAATATTTTATCTGGAGGAAAATTGCTCATCATACAGAAGTGAATAAATGTTTGCGGTTCAATTTCCTGGGATTCTGAGTCATTTAGACTAGACCTTATCTCACGAGATTTTTTTCTTTAAGAGGATACATTCATTCTCAAACAATCTCATGAATCGTTGTGGTCATTCTGAACACATTTTGGGACTACTTTACTTTTAGAGTAAATGCCTTAAATGATTTTTCTTCTACCAATTCTCAACGATCTAATGATATACCTACTCTTACTGTTATGATTGTTTTCCAAATTATGACTTTTGTTTTTGGTTTTTGTCTGATTTTATTTAGAACCCAAATCACTTTTTCTATTAATGGTCAATCATTTAAAATGCTACTTTCTGTTCAAGATACTTATATACTTGAAATTCAATTGATGTATTTTTTTAGAATTCTGTTTTTACTTGGTTCTCATGCCACTTTATTTCACTCTTCTATCACTGACCATAAGCTGTTTTGTTTTGTGTTCATATCTGTAAATATCACAATATTCTGTTGGACAGTAATCATGTTAAAATTACCATGATAAAGATAATTATATTATCCAACATGACTTACAGCATTTTTTTCCTTTTTTAACCTCTTATTAAAATCCATATTCACAATCAAGACAGTTCTGTACATGAATAGAACTTCACTGTGATACATGGCTATCACCTCAGTTGTATACTCAGGGTTAACTAGAACTGAAATGGAATACAGGGAAAATTCCACTATCCACACAAAAGGATATGTGCATGTTTTAACTTAGGTATGAATATGTGTAGCATCATGTGTCCTAAGATATGAATGCATTTCAGGCCTACTCTCACTAATGAATTTTGAATAACTACCTATCTACAATTCACCTCATTGTCATAAAACCACTTGGGAACCCAACAAAAGTAATTGTAAGAAGTGGGAAGAAAGATTTTCGACAGTATCACATATATAGAAAGGTTTACCAAATATAAACGCAGAATTTAAACTATTATACATAGCATGAGCATAGACAATAACAAAAGTGTTGAAGATAACAATTTTTCAGACAGTTTAAAATAGATGTGTTCAAAAAAGCTAAAGATATAAGCAAGGGTTTGGAAATAAGGGTTTGGAAACAAATAAGGGTTTGGAAATGAATCACCATTAAAAAAGGTAAAGGTGGCCAAATTTTGGTTGGGTAATAGTCAAAGAGTAAATGGTTGATTTTTTTAGGTTTTGATAAACAATATGAACTCTTAGAATGAAGAAGTATAATGACCCTGAGAAAAACACACAGTAGTAAAATTTCAGAGAACCAAAACCAGAAAATCTTAAAATCAACTATAGACATAAATACAAATACCAACAGAGGATAAATATTCTTCCAAGTGCAAACTTTTCAGCCTTAATACTCGCAGGCAGAAGACAATATACATTCAAAATGCAACAAGAAAGTATTTGTCAACCTGAAACTTGATATCCTGGGAATAAATGGAAATTTAAAATAGAACTTAAAAAATTCTCGCTAAAAGAACTCTACTAGGGTTCTTAAATCTAGATAACTATCTAAGCTAAGGATCAAGTCATAACTCAGAGCTATTGAATTAGGATCCCTTTGGGTTGGAAAAAGTGATCATACTTTTTTGACTCTATAGATGATTTCAACTTACAGCTTGGTTGAAAAGCACTTAAAAAAACAAGTATTGCAATAAGAGCAAAATTAAAACAAAGGAAGGTAGAAGTGCATATAATGTTTATATTATACATGAGTATATGCAATATACTATATAACATGAGTATATACTATATATATACTATATAACTATATATAGTATATAGCTATATACTATATATACAAAGGAAATATAAAATAATTTTAAATAGGTAAATTGTATCTATAGATATTTTCTAATGGTGATATAGTAATTTAAAGTCTAAAAATATGACTAAAATGCCATAGTATTTCGAATGAATATTTAAATGTCCATGGATCAATAAAATGATGAGAAACAATTGAAGAATTTTCATTAGAATGATACTGTAATTAACACTAATCAGAAGTGTGGGATATATTTAGGGAGATATTTTAAGATAAATTTATTGATTTACAAGATTTTACCTAATTAGAAAAAAAAGATAGGAATCACTGATAAAAATTTGTCTTAAAATATTTGGGAAAGCAAAACAATAGGTAGGTACAGGTGATGAAATCAAGACAGAGATAAAATGATACAAAAAAAATTAGGGCACATGAAATTGAATGTAAGTTTCCTGAAATTATTAAGATAAATATTGAGAAAATATCAATAGATTATAATATTGAAAAGTATATCCACATCTAATAAATATATAACTGTATAGAATGTAATAAGATGAGTTGGGCCAATGCACATAAAAATTCACCACTTTTCCAGCCATATATTAAAACAATTAGGAATGGAAATACAATTTTTAAGCTTTTAATTGAAAATATAGTCTCAAAACATGATATATTTTTATAAAATAAAATCTTAAAGTAAGGTAAAAGAAACAGCGTAAAAGATGAATCTACTAAAGGAGATAAAGAATCTATAAATCTGTAAGTAAAAATACAAGCAAGCTATGAGAAAGCAAAACTTATGGAACACTGAGTGAAAATATAAACGTTCAGGATAGCCTTAAAAATTCTTAATTTTGCTATCAGGAAAATGAAATTAAGTTATATAATTAATTAATCTATATAATATTGCTTCTCAATTATCAAATTTATAAAATATTATATCTAAATTAAAACTTAAATTCTGACAAGAATCTGGAACAATGGAAAATCCCATACACTACTGATGTAAGTATAGATTTCCAAAAAGATTTGGAAAAGATTTGACAATATTTAATAGAATAGAATGTATGTATAATCTTCAACTTGATAATTCCATATTTAGATGGAATTTGTGTATTTACATCTATAATGTATTACTTATGCACCCTGGATAAATCTTTATGATTAAGTTCACTGAAACATTGTATTGTGTAAAGAAAAACAAGTATATAATAGTAGGTTTTAATGCCTTCTGAGACACATTACTAAACTAGTATTGAATACTGAGAGCAAATTAAAGTTCTAAGTATAAACATGGAGAAACCCAAAGAAATAATTGATAAAATAAGATGTGTGATGAAAGATATACAAAACATGTTCTCATTTAGAATTTAAAAAACATATGCATCATATGGTACACATTAATTGTGTATCTGTAAAAATACATAGTAGAGCACAGCAAATCCAAATCTGATATGGTGATCACAGCAATTAGGAACAGAAAAAAAATTACAGGGAGGGTTTGTAGAGGCTTCAAATATATATCTCTATTGATTTATTATTTCCCAAAAGTTTAAGATATGACAAAATAATGGCAAAATAAATTTGTTGACAGAGCTGGTTAGTAGTTTACAAATAGCCATTACTTTTTCTGCGCATTGTTAGAGGCTTTCAATATTTGCCAATATTATAAAAACAACATTACTATTACAGAAAGCACCAATGACTAAAACTATGTGTAAGCCAGTTAATTTTGGAACAGCAGCAGCTATATAAATATGGTTGCTCAAATTCATTTCACAGACTGGCTCTTTGGAAGCTCCCTTCCTAAAACTGAAATCAACTGATTTATTTGCAGAACTCAGCAGTGCATCTTGCAGTCAGCCACCTCTTAGCCTCGTCAGCGAGCGAGCGCCGCAGGAGAACAGCCTCTGCTCTGCTTCTCTCCACATTAGGTCTGGGGTGCCTGAAGCGTTCATGGGTGAAATGGACACATCCAGAGGCTTTCCTTGGCATGGTTTAATGTTTCATTTGGTGCCAAAAAGTATTATACTTTCATTCCACTTACATTCTTCTTCTATTTGTGCATGACTGAAAAATCTATTAAATGTCAAAAAAGATCACTGAAAAGAAACTAATATTGCTCAAAATAAAATTTATTTTGCTATAATTCATGGTCATTTCTCTCCTACTGCATTGTGATTGAAGTCTAGGTCAGTATAGTTCAACTTACACTTTGCAATGCCAAGTTTCATAGAAAGTAAATGTTCCACTTTCTCTCCATATATTAATTTCACATGTAAAGTTGTACACGTGAGTGAAAATGAAACCTTCCTGTGTCACATTTAGCAAATTAATCATATATTATTGTATTATTCTATTTCAAGCCATTTTTTCCTGTGAATTTTTAAATGTACCAGCAAGTTCTTTTGAGTAGAATGGGTGATATGTTTATCATAGTTAAATTGGTGGGACTCTTGAGAAGAAATTCTTAAGGAGAATTATTAAAGTATATTTTTAGCTGACTGAACTCATACAGGCTCACACTAATGACTAGGGCATGTCATTTCACTGTTGGTCTTTTTTCTCTAAATACTCCATTCTCATAACTCTTTCACACTTTCTAGTATCTTACTATTTGCTATAAGCTACTATGTAGCTTATAGTATGATCTTAAGTATGTAACCTGTGTCCAAAGTTACAACAGTATAGTGTCTAAAATTACTCATGACCTTGGATCCTGACAATTTTGCACTGCCTTATATAGTAATGATTATTTTATTGTAAAGGTTTAATAGAATCTACTACACAGGACTTCTATGAAACCTCAATAATATAATCCATATAAGTTACTTAATTAAGAGTTTGTTGCACTTTTTTCCACACAATAAATGTTACTTTTAGAAGGAGCTGTGGATTATACTGCTTTCTCCTTTGTATTCTTTTAACATGGAAATTAAAATACATCAAAATAAAATAGTGAAAAAATAGCTACAGTGTTATAGCAGTGATTGTAGAAAGATTATTTGTTATTGTTTTAGTAGTTATGTGATAGCAGTAGAAAAATGGAAAATGATGAAACAGAGAACTCCATAGGAAACAAATATTTTTGTTGCCATTTTACTTTCCAAATTTGAAGTTATTCTTAGTTTTTTAAACTATTCTATTACAAAAAGTTCTTAGCCAGATATAAAGAGGAACTCCAAGCTAAAAAAAAAAAAAAAGAAAGAAAAAGCTTAGATCTACCAGCAAAGCATTTTTTAATGCTACCACAAGTAGATTTTGTTATTACTCCAATAATCACTAAATTTGAGTGCCCAAGACCTAAATATAGAAATCATTAAACGTGTTCTTAACTATTCAAGAATTATTATCATCTAACCTTCACTCCTGAAAAAATTAATTCTACATCATACAAAATTTCCTAGAGGCTTATTATATAAAGTTAATATATATGTTTATATCTTACATAAATAACCATATTTAATTATAATATCATGAAAATTTAAAACAAATTCATTTAATAACTTTAACACAGAAGATTTTCTGTCAAATAGAAATCTTGCAAAAGAAACCTATTTCTTTAGAAGTGAAAATTCCACATCTAGTTGAATATTTTTTAGATTTAATAATACATTGATAATTTGCATTTTATGATTATGTAAAAATTATTTTAGTTCTTTTTTTTTTTTCCACATGGGATCTGATGTCAATGTGAACAGTCATGTAAGAGCCCCTCAAGGAATCATACGAAGAAATATTTTTCAGGCTTTTCAATAAGATTTCGAGATGAAATTATTTGCATTCTCATTAGACATCTTTTCTAAAATGCAAAGATCAGTGTCTGTAATTGTTCAAAGGCCATCAGAGGATCTTCTTTTGTGAAATATGTCCCTGGTTTGTGTAATGTGCCCAGTAACAGGCAGTGCTAGAGTAAGAGGCTGTTCAGTATGTCAGATGAATCCCTTGTGTCTTGCACTCTGTCATATTATTTTCTGCTAATGTTGGTACAAATGAAATGAATCTTCTGTTTCTATCCATCCATGCAGCTTTATCAAAAGAGACAACTGATAAATTTGTCAATAGGATAGTTACAAGTTGTTAACCAGGATTGGAGGTATATTTTTCTAAGATTAAAGTGAAAGCTTAGAAAAGTAAATGTGCTTAAAACAAAACAAAACTTCTTTGTTGATAATTTTAACTATTTGTAAGTTTAAAACAATATCATATCAATGATTAAATTTGAATTCTGCCTTCTATGGTTAATATTAAATACAGGGAGGTGACTAAAAATGAGTGATAAGCACATAAAATATTTAATATAAGCACAGTTACTTTATTTCATGTATATATAAGTAGATGTCTTGAGGAATATACCTTGAGATTTAAGGATAATTTGCATGTAATTCATCACCAGAAAAGAATGAGAAATCAAATACAGCCTCATAAACAAATGTTACTAAAGTTTACACAAAATACAAAATGAAACACTTAAAATAAATCTACTTGTAAGGTATATCAATCCAATGAAAAACTGTGTTTTGTAGAAGAATGAATTTGAAACTAGAAACAAATGAATTGGGTATCTATTGCAAAGGCTGTCTTCTGTATAAGAGAAAATTGAATGTCAGAAAGAATAAGTGACTTGCTCTTTCAATATAAAATAAAATGCTATTATCCATAAAGTAACCATCAAAAACAGGAGTCACTCTGATTATGTTGGAGGATTGAAGTGAAAATCTGTATTCCAAAATATATTTAATTGGTCTATCTAAATTCTTTTAAAATTCAAATTATTTTTAAGAAGCTGCATATAAAATTATAACCTCACATTTACAAAATTGGAGGTTATTTTTCTAATTTCATGAAATCATTATGAATAACAATTTAATTTTTCTATTTATGACAATCTTTTGTCTTCCATTGCTCATAAAAGTTACATTTTCTTTTAGTCTCTCTATTATCATCATGATTTAAATTCTTTGCTTTCTTGATTGAATAGTTCTGATAAACCATTCCTATTTCATCTGATCCTGTTTGGCTCTGATGATCCATAGAAATTTTGTAGCCTTTGCGATATCACTCCCTCTTAGGTCTGTGTAATGAGCTATGCAATGCCATCATTTTTTCCCTTTATGGTTCAATCCTGAAGCATAATGTAAGCAGTGAGATGATTATTTTGTTAGTTAAGAAACCCACAGAAGTTACATGAATGCACACTGCTTTCTAGACTGTCAACTGTCACAGGAAAATTTGAAGACAACTGTCCTTCTACATAGTTACTTCCTCTAATAATAAACCAGTTACTTAAAAATATGAATAAGTATGCTTATATATTTTTTCAACATACAATATCAGGCGAGCCACAGGACATTACTGCACATTCAAGATCAAATATATATTTGACATAAGTTTACGTATTTGCTATTTTACCATATCATACACAAATGTTATATATTGTACGTTCTTTAATCTTACCCTTGTCTTTCTTAACAGATTCAATAGAGATTTTGCTTTTATAAGTGGTAGATCAAGGTTAGACTTAAATAATCTCCTAACTGAATATTTCTCTGACACAGGAATCACAAAATACAGCAATCTATTTTCAAAAAGGAAGTTACAAAGCATTTACTTCTCCAACATGGAAGATTAACAAAGATTTTAGCATGTAAAATGCATATTGGGTTATAAAATCAATCCATCAATTTTCAGAGCTTTGATGAAATGTTCAGTTGATTTCTGGAAGCATGAAAGACAGACATGTATCTTACTATCTCTTTTATCTGAAGATCATTTGCCTGGCAACATCAACTATCCAGAACATGGTTGAGAACAAAGGAGAAAATGGACAATATTTTAGTACATAGCCACAGCTTTAAACATTTATTAAATTTCAACTTCATAAAAATCACAGCAATTAAATAACTTGTTCACGAACCTAATAATGCTGCAGTTAAGAGGTAAACCTATGCTTTCTAAATTCAGTACCTATGCTTATCTATATGCACATAATGCTTAGCCAAACTTAGTTATTATAATGAAGTAAAAAAATGCCTTCAAGTGCAGACATAAAATAAAGAACTCAAAATAAAAATTATGACTCAGTATGTAAAATATGTGTCTTTTCTACAAAGGAGCTCTAACTCTACTCATCTATACTACACTCTCCATATGAAATATTTATCTTGCATTACAGCCAGTTTAACTTTCAGGTTTTTAAATGGGTCATAAAACTGCTCTCAAGTATATTGCAACTTCTTTATATTTATCAAGTTTAATTAGGATTAATTAGGTAATATATCATCTAGCCTAAAAAAATACTACATGGCCAGCCATGTAAAGTTGCAATTCTAAAAGTTGAACAAAGAAATGAGAGGTACATGATGAAAAAAGGAAATATCTAAATCACCCTGTTTCTCTTTTGAATTTAACATGTAATATTAATTTTTCTTTCTCTCTTGTCCTAATGTGGTCTACTCCTATTTATAAAGTTTAAACATTATATCTCATAGTTTCCTAGACTCACATTAGGGAGTGGATACTGGTGTTCCCTTAACTCTCAAGGAGATGTTATATGGAAGCACAGTCTTTGTTAGATTTAGATCTAGATGAGTCCACAAGGGCAGCACTATTATGATGGGATGGATTAACACCTTAAAAAGAGTTATAACAGTACTGGTAGTCTCCCCACCCCCCCAACCCCAAGAGTATGCCTGCACCAAGGAAAGTCTTCATGGGGACATAACAAGAAAACAGCACTCAGCAAATCAGGAAAAGGACCTTATGGGCACCTGGATGCTGGACTTCCCAGCCTAAGGAACTACAGTAAATAGATGTTATTATTTAAGTTACACATTCTATGTTTCCATAATATTTGATTATAGCAGCTTGAGCTGCTCATGACTGAATGATGTTCATGTATCTATATCTTTTATGCATTCATCTGATGATGAAAATTGAGGTTGCTCCATGCATGGCTTGGCTGCTATGAATAGTGCTATAATTAATATGAGGGTGCATATATCTCTTCAAGATCATAATTTCTTTTCCTTTGGACATATACTCAGGGTGGTCTGGCTGCATCATAAGACAGTCCAAAAATTTTTGAGGAATATTCACATTCTTTTCCATAGTGGTAATGCAAACAGTGCACAAACATTTCCTTTTCTCCATTCTTTGTCCATTCATATCTTCTTTGGAACAGTGATAACTCTTTATAGTTTAGATTTGTATTTTTCTGATTATTAGTGATGCTGAGCATCTTCTCATGTACCTGTAGTCATTTGGGTATCTGGAAGAAAGAAAGCCTATCAGACTTTCTTCCAATTTTTAACCAAATTAGTTGGAAATGTTTTTGCTTGTTTTATTTTTGACATTGATTTATTTATGACTGCCATTGGGTTAAGTCTTTTACACTTGGAATATTGACCTGTGAGGTATGCAATTTGTAAATATCTTCACTGATAACATAGATGTCTTAGTTTTTTAATTATTGATTCTTTTATAAAAATATAAAAATATCTATGCAGATATTTTTAATATTTCTGCTCACAATATTTTTGGAAATTGTAATGAACACATTGTTTGTGGTGAATATTCTGAAATATATAATCTCCTGACTTTTTCTTAATTTTTTGTACCTGTGTTCATAGGCAGAAAGGTATTATGGTAAGGAAAAGCACTAAGTCTAGAGAAATCTCCATGATCATCTTGTTCTATTTTCTCTTTTAAATAGTGTGAATTAGTGGAATTCATTTATGTCTTGAAGCTTGTTGTTCTAAATTAGACAGTGGAATTAATTTTTACAATTTGTTATAATTACAAGATTAAAAGTAAAATGCATTCAGTAAGAAAAATATCCATTGGACAAATAAGAGGTTAGATGTTATGTCCTTGTAGTGTCTCTTCAAATTTTGTGTTAAATAAATATGGCATTTCTCCAGTGTTTTTACATTAAAACAAATAAAATTCAAAACATAAAATTATTGCCAGCAATGCAATCATAAAACATAATATTTGGGATTTATATTTTGAATGATTCTTTGATTTGGGAACTCTGGAATTTAAGCAATATCAAAACATTTTGAAATCACACTGCTTCTACTAGTATAAGAGGAGATCAATATTCTATTCATTCTTGCTTTATATCACATAGAATAGCTTGTTCAGTATATATTAGTAGCAAAATGAATTTATGCAAATGGCACAAAAGACAAGATTTGCATCTATGATAACATAAGAACAAGATAAACTAAAAATGTATGTGTAATACAATGGACTTTAAAGACAATCCAAATAATAATATTCATATTAAAATAAGCAAATAGAAATTTGATCTTATAATGGTTATACAAAAATACTTAATAGGCAATCATGCTTTCCAATTTCTAATTAAGAGCTACTAAATGACAAAATTTAAATAAACACAATGAAACGTGACATACATCCACTTGTCATTTATAAAAAATAATCTCTATCTTATAACTAATTCTTTGCACCATATATAAAATAAATTTAGGTAGTCCTCTTTACCCTCCTCTGGAACATAAAGTATCCCCAATTTTTAAATGATAGGATGGAAATACACTATAGAAAGTTTGAGAATTATGTATAGGAGTCAGAGAACAACAAATATTAAGATCAGAGAAAACAAACTCAGGATCGCTGGAATGTCTGTCTGTCTGTGTGTGTGTGCGTGCATGCATGTGTGTGTGTGTGTGTATGTGTGTACCAGTTAACAAGACAGTCTTTCCATTGATTTATGGTTGCATGGATGACTCTGCCATGGATGATAACATCCCATTCTATAAGTTATAAACCAAGCAATCTGTAATTGTTTTTGATAAATTCCTTAAGACATAGTGAATCTATATGTTGCCTCTCTCATTTTGCTATTGACCCTAACTTAAAACTGTTTTTACTTCATGAAATTGGGACTAGGGAAAAGAGGCAGAAAGATTGAAATAATAATTAAAATTGACCTCTGTTAAGCAATCAAATAACTTTGTCTCTTCTTCTTGAAGCTCCCTTATTTACACTATCTTCTCCTCTTTCAAAGTGTTACTTAGTTGAGCAAGAATACTCAGTAATTGCAGACCATGGTAACAAATTTACCAGGAACCTAAAAAGGATCACCAGGAAATATAAAACTTGCTGCCATATAAATATTTCATGTATTTTGGTTTTTTTGTAAAAATGAACTTTTATTTATAATAATTAGGAGATATGATGATGACAAAACTTTTGGAATTTAGAGATTAGTAGGTATTCTTGTTTACTACCTATATTTTTGAGCTATGATTTACAAAGCAGAAAAGTGAGGTAAGGAGGTGCTGTAAACAGGCAAGATACTGATTGAATTATGTTTAGCAGAGGTTTGCCAGAGTAATCCCAAAACCTGAGCCTATCTTTCCAGCAGTTGTACTTTTAAATTGTTAGGGTTATAATTTGACATGCTAATTAGATGAAAATATACCTACAGGTGGGAATTATTGTTTTTGTGGGAAAAATGAGAGATCTCAGATGACTTTTATAATCACTCACTAGCTTGTATATACATCAATGAGTCAAACAACAGTTTTTGCGTTTTTATAAGCTCTTACTTGTAAAGACAGGAAAAACTCAGCATGATAAAATTAATATATATATAACAAAATGCTATTTTTCATAATCTGCAATGATTTTAAACCATTTTCTACCATAGCTAACTGAATATTGTAAAGAGAAAGTGAGCCTCTTTATGTTTATATTCATAAATATACACAAATAATTAAGTTTTGTAAAAGATTATCTACTGTTGAATGAGATATGGAAAAATCCATACCACTAAGATATACAGAATTTGAATGAAACTGTAGGTGATTTAGTAGGTAGAAATTCTTAAAAAATGGGGTGGGGACACAATGGAGTATGGTGGAAGATAAGGATGTCACAGTGGTGAATGAGGTGTGGCAACTTGAAGGATCTAAATCAATGATAACTGTAAGAAGTTATTAAAAATAGCAAATATCTAAAATCAAGGTCCTTAATATTCAGTGAAAGAGTAAAAATAGTGTTTGGGAGAGTTAGCACTTGTTTCTAATTTCTTACATGGGTACAAACGCAACAAAAAACAAATTGATATAAAATACAGTTTACTTTTATAATTTGTTGATTTTGAAGAAATTGACTCTGTATGATTACCAAAGGTGGAGTGAAACTAAACACAGGAAAAAGAGAGAGAACAGCACTATCTTAAGGAATCTTAAGAAACTGTGCATAAGATTGCTACATAAAAAAATCAATGAGTTAAAAGTTACTTGAAAAGTAATGTAGGGGGACACCGTCTTCTGCCTATTTTTTCTATCTAATGCATATGCTTAAAGATAAAGGGGATTGTATCCAGTTTTTGCGTGAATCCAAATACTGGTAGAATTAATTTGGTCTTTTGTTGCTGGTAACCTGGTTTGAAGCTAATATGTTGAAACACTGCTCCAGGCAACTAGACTCCATTGATGAAATTAGTAAGTCAATATATCCTTTGTGACTTGAGGGGACCATAAAAAGCATCTATCAATGATGGCAGGCAATGAAGGAAAAATTGTATGCAATTTCAGGTGGCTGAATATAGGAAAAAGATATATGGTAATGACATTATAGGCAGACATTTGCAGGTAAGAAAAATAATTACTTAAAATGATAGTCAAAGTAAAACTATACACGTTCTCCCACCTCAATTTATTTTCTTTGATTGAAAAGTGAAAAGCGTATATCTTAAAGATAATATTTGAATCAGATTTGACAGCCTGAATAATGAACACATCATATAATAATTTCAGATGACTTGATGGAATACCCATAAGTCAAGAACAGAATGACCATACATTGAAAGAAAAGTTTTCTACTCTATAAGTTCCTTTGTGATATAAGGACTAATTATTCCTTGATAGTAATAGTGAAACTATTTCTAACAAGGAAGTTGTTGTCAAAACATAATCTTTGTCTATTTCTCTAAACTTCCAGTAATTTCAAATAAATTTACTATCTATAATAAACAAATATTTCTAATTGCCACCTACATAATTATGCTTTCCAATAGGGCACTGTATGTATAATTAGGCTTCACATGATATTAGTATGCTTAATACATTCAATAACTATTAAGTAACCTATTTTTAAAATTGTGGTCAATTAGAAAAGATTAATAATTTTCACTTTAATATCTGTATATCATAATGTAATTGGAAAATTTAAGAATTTAAATTTTATAGAAATTGTTTATATTAATCATCCAGAGAATGCAAGCCTTACTTTAAAAGATTAACTTATTATGAAAACATGATTTGAAACTACTAGTGAGATTTCAGCATTATCAAAATATATTTAATAACACAAGTTCCTCAAAGTGTTCCTTGAGATGATTTGATCTAACCATACAACTGCTACCTAAATTAGAAAAGTTTTAATAGTCAAAATGTAGTGCTATAAAAAACAGGTTCTTATAATTGAGATTTAATGACTTTAAAGGTTCACATTAAACACAAACAAGGTTAGAATCACTGCTGCAGGTTTATTTTGGAATCACTAACCCAAAATAATGGCCTGATGATTTTCAGTGACCAAGAACATTTCCACAAATTGGATAAGGTCCATTAGGTCTATTATATATGTATGATTAACCTAAACTACTTCAAAGAGCATTCTTCAAACAACACAATGTACGATGAACCCAGGGTTCAGAATGGAACAATGTCGTTTGGTTTCACGAACTTATAGCAAATAACTGGCATAGAATAAACAACTGTAATAGAATAAACAAGGTAATAGTATCTAGGGTTTTGTGCTACTAATATGGTAGACAAATTCAAATTAAGCTTACAACCATGAACAGACATAGTGAAGTTCGTGTAAATTATGATGACCTCTTTATTATTTTTCAAGTTCATCTATCAAAATCATCCACCATGAATGAGGAACTAAGCCATTAAATAGAGTGACAGCATTTGATATCTAGCTCCTGGGTTTGGCACAATGCATATGTAAGCAAAGTAACCACAATTGCAGGCTGGAGGTTATCTATATGGTAGCAGAGATGGAGGTTATATATAAGCCCAGCAACATGAACACATTTTTCAAAGCTGATCTAGCAATGCTGCTGCCAAAATCCAGTCTACCAGAAAATGAGACCAATATTCAGTTCCCAATATGGCCACTTAAATAGAACCTAATTATATGGAGCAAGAATATATTCTGGCAGGATGAGATACTTTATCATATGTAGGTTTGCACCTTTTTTCCCACTTGCATTTGCTAGCACCACTGTCCCAGGTATTAGCAATCCAACTTGATATTGCATCAGACCATGGAGCCTATTCTAAAATAAGAAGTGTGTGAGTAGGACTCAAACATGACACACGTCTGTACCATCCAGAAATCTTAGAGCTGGCAGAGTTTTAAAAGAGCCCATGGAAGATATAAATAAATTTCCAAAGGATGATAGATTATATCACCAGAAGTAGTACACTAAAATCAAAAGCATCTTGTCTTCAAAAGGTGAAACACATGCATCAATGAACTGAGTGAAAAAAATCAAGGAGGGGTGGCACTGCCATCACTCTCATGACTCACTTGAGAATTTGTGCTCCCTTTTCTGTCCTATCTGGACTGTGACCCTGCAGATATCCTAATATCTAGGGAAGGAACAGTTTCAGCAAGGATCCAGAAAGTGCCTCATTCAATTGTAATCTATGATGATCACCTAGGAACTCTGGATTTTTTTTTTTGTCCTGCCAAGGGAGTAGCTGGCCAAATAAGCACAACATCTCGAAGGGATCATGGATTATGACCATGAGAATATGAAGTCTGCTCTAACATACAGATGGAGGGTGAAATACAGTTAATCTAGGACAAGCACCTCAGTGTCTATTTGGTATTCTGTTCCCAAATAGATAAATGTAGCTACCTTATCCTGAAAAGAGCACAATGATGAGATTTATACTCCTAGGGTGCTAGCTATCAAAGAAGGAATGTTACAATAAATAATGCAACAGGACAAAAAACCTATCAGTTGTGAATCCAAAGCAAGCCTCAGCATAGGGGCTATAGTTTATCACCCTACTCCCCCTTTCCTAATTTTCCCCAGGGATGACA
Source organism: Uropsilus gracilis (assembly GCA_004024945.1). Taxonomy (NCBI): domain Eukaryota; kingdom Metazoa; phylum Chordata; class Mammalia; order Eulipotyphla; family Talpidae; genus Uropsilus; species Uropsilus gracilis. The sequence continues at coordinate 33,851 of PVHY01014208.1, forward strand.
ACCAAGCTCTCTAACTTTAACAGCGCATTCTAGAAAGTAGAGAACAAGGGATGGATATACTTTGGAGGACATGATATGTTAACTATCTTTACGGGCCTCTTTAAGGACAGTTTGTCCTTCCTTTTGGGAACATAGTCAATTGTCAGTCCCTTCAGGATTTACTTAGTTTGAAAGATCTCTACCCAATGCTCTGCTCTGCCCAGGGGTGGATCAAACAAATGCCTGATGTATGCACATGTGACAATAATCTGGTTATCTTTCCCCTTTCTTTTCTTTGGTTACAACGGCATTTACCTAAAAAAGTATACCTTGATAAACATTCAACATGATATTCTAATTCATAGTTAGAATATTGCCAGAGAAACCTGTCTGCAAATATTGTATATACTGCCATCTGACAGGTTGTTTTAATCTTTAGAGTCTTTTTTTCAGAAATATAAGATTTCTTTTGTGCACAAAAGGTTAAGATGGTTAACAGGTGATAAGGACATGGGGAAAACTCAGGGTAGACAATGATGTAATTTATAGATAGATAGATAGATAGATAGATAGATAGATAGATAGATAGATAGATAGATGATAGATAGATAGATAGATAGATATAGATATAGATAGATGTGTGTGTCTATATATGCAATCAATAAAAATGAATAAATAAAAAGAACTATAAGATTCCTCTCCATTCAATTTAATGGTTACTTCGTTCAGTTTTTATTAACCCTCTTATTTTTTAATTTAAATGAATTCAATCAACTAATTTAAGTATTTTTCTCTAGTTTTTAAAAAAATTGTATTGATGGAGCATTGGTTTATAACATTATAATTCAGAATTATAAATTCACAAGTCTTCAGATGTAGATTATTATAGCACACCTACCAACAACCAAGATACTTCATAGCTCATTTACCACTATTTCTTTTCTTTCCTTTATAGCCTCCCTCTTATTTCCTTTTCTTTCCAGTCTTCCTAATTCTTCTTTTTCCTTCCTTCTACTAATCTTCCTTCTTTATTCTTCTCTCTTTTTCTCCCCACCTCTTTTCATCACCTACATTTTACATTTTTAAAGAAACAGGTGTGCATTTAGAAATTTTTGCAGTGCAGTAAAATATTCTACTATGAAATTGCCCACACACCTAGTTTTCCTGCAAGAAAATCTTTGTTCCAAAGCAATGAACTTTCTGTATCATATTTTACATATTGAAATTTCATGTCTTTGAAAATAACTCAGACATCAGCTGGTTAACAGCAGGGAATATAGCAAGTCTCAGTAAATAGACAATACAGAATGATTTTTTTCTGCATTTTCTTTGCTATTTGTTTATATTTTTTATTTCTGTCTCTTTCAATGCCTAACTGTAATGATCTCTTCTCTGCAAAACTGTTCGAATTTGAGCAATATCTCTACAGTTTAAAATGTAAAGAGCAGTCCTTTTTTACAGGTTTTCTATGATAATACTTTGAATGAGTCACTCATCCTGAAAGTGGCCTTCTAAATTACTGTGAAATAACCATGAATGCTATTACACACACTTACAGATGTGATTTAAATTCTCTGGAACTCCTTTGCACTTTGAATGAGAATTAGAAGCATTGAAAGATTTAACTTCACATTGAAAAATGGTCAAAATAAGGGGCAAAATGAACTTGAGATTATTCCTCAGAATTGAGATCTCCAACACTTCAATTCTAAGCTGCAACCTCCAACATGTTTCAGACTTTTGTAAATTTTCTACATTATAGGCAATTTGGCTGTTTTAATCAATATCCTTTTAACAAAGTCTTTTTCTTTCATATCATTAAGCCATCATTCTTCAGGTATCAAAACCCTTTTTAAAAATAAGCCAAATCCCCAAAGGAAAGTGGAGAAGAAGCTTCAGTCATATTTTAATTAGTACTTTGCTGGAATTTTCCCTCAATGAATTTTCTACTTTGTAAAGAAAGTTTGCTTATATCAATATTCCAGAGATTTCATCCAGGTATAATAAGAATTATAATATCAAAAATGTATCATTTGCAAAAGCCTTCATAAATATCATGATTTATGCCTGTCATGCCTGCCTTTTTCCCTCAACCTTAGATTCCCGGTGGGTACACTATCCTCATCATTTGCTCGGCTGACTAGTAAGGTTGCTATGGAGCAATGGCAAGGAATAGGAGCAGAGGTGTGAAAACAAGGCCTTTAAGCTGCACAACTGTGCCTTCAAGCTGACCCACGGCAGTGAAAGGAATGGAAGTCTACACAAGATTGTCATTTAGAAATCCATGGGGGCATCTGAAAAGAATTCTTGAGTGCAAAAAAAATTAGATGGTGTTTTGGCAGAACTTCAAAATAACATGTAAGGTGGTACTTATGACATGTAAGTTGGTGTTCATCATAAAGTACAAGAAACAAACAAGGAACAACAAATATATATTTGACATTGGTCTCAGAAGCTCTAATTCTGACAAGTAGGAACTGATACTGAATTTTATTAAAATAATTTTGGCTAATAGGAACATTATTCTGTTTTATACAATATTTACAAATTACTGAATTCCAGGTATTTTAGTTTTCTTTATAGCATAGAATATTCTGATCATTTTTACATCACTTATGAAAAAGCTGAATCACTGTATCATTAATATCAAAAATATTCCATGAAAAATGCAATAGTATGGGAGATGATTATGTTAATCATTGTATTAGATTCTTGTCAGAATGTAAAGTGTGTAAGTTTTTATTGAAAAAGACATCTACCATGTTGCCTCAGGTTTCTCATCTATTAAAAACAAATTTGCAACTGGTAATTCCTGTCATCTCCATCCCAATCTGTCTTTTATGTGTTATCTGTCAATTTCCAATTCCACTACATGCTCACTCAATATTCTTAATCCCCAGTCTTTCCTTTTTATGCCTCCATAGCATTTAGTCTATATTTCTAGAACACTTGCTCTAATTTACCCAGTCATATCATTTTTCAAATGATGACATTGTGGACATTTAAGTCCTAGAAATTATCTGATTGTTCCTACTTCTGTGTTAGTTATTTCTATTTGGTATGTATGTTTATTCATTTAGCAAAATAATTTGGGAAAGTACTCTGTGGTAGGAGTAAAGCATAAAACAAATATTTTCCCTGAAGTTAAATTTGTGATAGCATATATATTTATTATTTCCTTTTTTAGAAAACTGTATTATTAAAGCAATACTGTATTTTAACTTTATGGAAGTTTCAGATGTGCATGATTATAAATCAACATCTGCATTCCAGGCTTATATCCTGTTCTTCTCAATTTATGTCACATTGATCTTATATCAGGTTCATTAGTCTATTCCCAAAATCTGTAACTTACCTAAAATTCGCTATATATATATATTTAACTTATAGAGCAGGCTATATATTTTGGGAAATTTTGAACAACTTTTGTCTGTTTCTATGGAAAGTTTTGATTGTTTCATTAAAAATATTTCCTAAATGTCAATATATTTTAGGTTTGTTGCAAGTACCACCAGTATCTTAATGAATTTGAATTATTTTATTTGCATATCACATCCTTTATTAGTCTAGGAATTCTCGGGGGGGGGGGTGGGGGGCAATGATGACATAGTAGTTTCTGTTTGTCTTTATTTAGTTCTAATGACCTGAATTCTTTAAATCAGATTGGAATCAATGGAAGCAAGAGATATTGTTTGTTTTATCTTTAAATCAATAAACATGTCTTGCAATAAGTAGAAGTTCAGTATTTATTGACTTGTATCAACTCGCATATATGTAAATTCCTACTGTATTCCTGGCACCATTTTACACACTATGAACTCCAAAGATTTTCCATGTCTCTACATATACCAGGTGAATTTCTTTGACAAGAAATCTTACCCGTTCCACCTCTTCATGCATTTAATAGACAATTACATGCCTTATAAGTGCTAGTCAATTTCATAGATACTCGGGATTAATGATGGGCAAATGCAGATACGATATCTACTCTCACAGAGATTAAATTTAGCCTGTGGTCTGGAAGTGTTTTATGCTGAGAGCTGAAGAATTTGAATGGAAGTCAAACTTGATAAGCCTTCCTTACAGCAGAGGTGACTGCTGCTCCAAATGGGCAAGTGATCAAGACAGACAGGATGGTCTGCTTCCACTTCTTTTGAGGACCTGTGCTGCACCATTTTTATGGAGTCTTCTTTGTACCTTATTTTTTCCTCTCATTTAATGACAGTCAAAGGCTTTAGCAACACATTCCACCTAAAATTATTTCCTAGGATTGGGTTCAATTTTCCTTCTCTTTTTCCTATTAAGGAACCATTATTTACTCTTGGAAACTATCCTCTAGCTCCCTTAGAGAACATTACACCAATAGTATAAAACTGAGTGAACTGGGGAAGGTGTCAGGTTTATTATTCTTAGTTGTTAAATATTACACTCTCACTATGTAATGCTTTTGTTAATTCCCCACTATATATTGTCCCCTGAAACAAAAACTAACAATATACATTCAATGCCTTAAATTATCATTTTATCAAGTCAGAGATCTGTCTGACTCCTCAAAGAGAGGAAACATAAGAGTTATGGGTGTCCCTGAAGGAGAAGAGAAGCACATGGGTACTGAAAGGCTGTTTAAAGAAATAATGGAAGAAAAGTTCCCAGTCCTGAAGAAAGAAATGAAATTGGACATCCAGGAAGCCAAAAGAACACCAAACTACATCAACGAAAGAAAAACCACAGCAAGACACATCATTGTAAAACTCCCAAGAGTCCAGGATAAGGGAAAAAATAATGAGATTGGCTAGAGAAAAGAAACAGATAACATACAAAGGAAAACCTATTAGGCTGACCTCAGACTTCTCTGAAGAGACACTACAAGCAAGTGAAGCCGGGACCCAAAGATGAACCCAGTTTTGAATATGGGCATTGCAGACACCTGCATCTGAAAAACAGAGACTAAACCGTTTTTCAGATGCAGGTGTCTGCAATGCCCATATTCAAAACTGGGTTCATCTTTGGGTCCCAGCTTCACAAGGAGAGGATGGAGTCATATCTTAAAAAAACTCCAAGATAAAAAAATGCCACCCAAGATTACTCTATCCTGCAAAGCTTTCTTTCCTCTATGAAGGAAGAATAAAAACCTTCGCAGACAAGCAAAGCCTCCAGAAATATGCTGCTACTAAACCACCACTTCAAGAAATCTTGCAAGAAGCCCTCAGATTAAAACCAACAGAAGAATAAACAGTCCAAAACAAGGAAGCTAACCAGAACCTCAAAATGACAA
>PVHY01014209.1:0-39116 GCA_004024945.1 Uropsilus gracilis
CCCTCTCTCTCTCTCCCTCCAGTTCTGGGCTTGGAAGCTCTCAAATTTGTGCCCCATCTGGCTCTGCTCCGCCTCAGTGCCTCAGTGTTACGAGGTGTCCTTGGGTTGCCTGAGGTGTCCTTGGGTTGCCCACTGGCCTCCTCTGAGTCTCAGCTTTCCCATTCCTATGGGGTAAGTAGCAGTTGCAGTCCGACTCAATATTTCAATTACTCTAAAATGTAAGCTTTTTTCTGTAATTTAACTTAATTTCTGACTCAGAGCTCTCATTTCACTGGAACTGCTGAAAAGCCTGTTTCAGTCCTGGGTAGTCCTCCCCCAGGTGGGCAACAAATCAAGGCTGGTTTGTTGGCACCAGGGCAAGCCCTTATGGGGAGGGCAAGCCTGCTTGCTGGGGAATGTTCCACCTAAGGTCAGCCCCTCACCCTAGAGAACCCCTGACCCAACAGTCACTGACTCTTTCTAGGCTGTGTGGCTGAGTGGCAAGGACAGAAAGCTACAGAGCTGTCATTTCCTCCCAAGACATGTTGGGCACCTGGCACTCTGATAGACTCAGGTCCCAGAGAAAAACCAGGCCCAGTCAGGGGTTATTTCTTTTCTGGGGAAAGAGCTTCCTTGCCCCGCTTTTGGCCAAGACACAGCATCTCTGCTCAGAAGCTCCCAAGGGCTCTGGCTTATGGGCTTGTGGCTTGCTGGGACCCCTCCATCAGAGCTGCTCTGTTCTTTCTCTGGTAGTAGGGAAGCTGGCTCTGGTGAGTGTTGGTGGCATTGTGCCCTCCCAGGTGAGAGCCTCTCAGGTTCTGGGCTATTTTCCAATCAAGTCCCTAGAATTCCAGTGTAACTTAATTTTCTTGTAAACATCACCCTTGGCTAGTCACAGTGCCTGCTACTAATGTCCAGTTTCCAGGTATAAATCTGAATCTGCCGTGCCTGCCTGCTTCACACAGTAGGTTATGGACACATGTGACCATGTGACCATGACCAGCCTTGGGCATGTGCGGTCAATGATACCCCATGTGGCAAGATCTCAGAGTAAGGCAGAACTGCCAGGGACCACCACGATGAGCCTGGGGGGTCCTCACATCCTTATGTGCACCAGTTGTCATCTTTCAGCTGAATAATATGAACAGTAAGAGCTAGTTTGTCGAGGCTTCCTACATACCAAGCCTTCTTTGAAGCTTTCTACAAAAACAACTCTCTGGTCTGCACACAATGCTGTGAAGCATGGGTACTGCCAAGCACCCATTTACAGGTGGGAGACGGAGGCACCATCGTTAACATTAAGGCTAACTGGTCCCACATCCAGTAATGGCAGGGATGAGGTTTGGACTCAGGTGTGTCTGCCTCTAATGCTCTTGTTGGAACATCTGCACTCTTGTGATGAGTGGAATACAAATGTTTGGATTCATCACCAGGTGTTTTCCATCCATCGAAGTTCAACTATCATCCGTATATATTTTTGATGTTGAAAAATGTTCTCATGTTTGAAACTAGTAAGAATGACTGAGCTAGGCCTCAGCTACTCCTGAAAATAGCACTACCCCAACTTCTCTCTTTCTCCCTGGAGATAGATTTCCCCAACTGCTGCTATTTCTGTTTCCTTCATGGCTTTTGTGGTTCCCTTCTGTCCTGCCAAGGAGCTGGGCCACTACTAAGGTTTCTGTATGGGTATCCCTACAACTCAATCCTCCCACTGTTCCCACATCCCACCTGCTTCTCCTGAGGGCCTGGCATGTCCGGCTTACCTTTCAGTGAGCATAATTCTTAGGCTACAGTGCAAGTCAGCTTCATGCGAGAGCTCTTAAAGCTGTCTGAGGTCCCCTTAGAGGTGCTGATTCAAGGAAAACAATCTTGGTAAAGGCTGTCACGTCCCTCATAGGGAGCCATTCCTCTGGCCAAGAGTAATAGGCCTGTGATGCAGTGCGAGTCCCAGGCTCTGACCCCCTCTCTTACTTCTCTACTCTGTTTCTCAAACACTGAGACCCAACCCCATGACCATCTCACAGCAACTGGGCACTTGCAGCTGTTTGACATCTTCACATCCTTGTGTGATGTTCTGAGTCTAGAAAGTTCTGCTTCCCTCGGAGTGAGTCTCCTAGTGTTGAGTAGAGAGTAATGCTTAAAAATATGTAACTGCCCCAAGCTTAAAGAAATATGTAACTGCCTCAAACCAAGATAGGTTATCTGAGTTTTTGTCACAGGTCTTACCGCATGCTGGAATCATTGAGGAAATAACTATGTCAAAAGACATCTGTCTGAAACGTTACCCAGCACTGTCAAAAGTGTATATAAGCCTCTTGTTATCTAGAAACAGGATCCTTCCCTCCAAGAGACTGCCGCTGTGTCGGTAACTCTGGGTCGGACCTCAGCTCGAGCTGACAATTAAAAGGCTTTTTGCTCTTACATCTCCCGTGATCTTGCATCTTGTGTGAGCCTAAGAGGATTTGAACTGTAACATTAGGATGCTCTTCTGTCCTTGCTCTTAGACCCCTGGGCAACACTCAGTACTCTGTCCATGTATTCTATCTGTCCCCTGGTATGGGTTCCACCTGGGCCTTCTTGCTTCTCTCACCTACTGGTCTACCTGCCTATACCCAAGGTGACACCTGCAGGGAACCGTGGGCCCCAGCACAGTTCCAACACACACTAGGTGTCTGTGTCCCGCTCCTTGGCCCCAGTGTGATTGGCAGTGAAGCACTAGAATAACTTCTCCTCTTTTGTGTTTGTTCAAGTCATTGCAAAATCCTGTGGTGTATTGCTGTAGCCTTCTCACTTTCTAATCTATTTTCATGACCCACCATGTGTGTTATTTCCCAAAACACAAACCTGACCATGTCATTTCGCTAAAAATTCTAGAGTCTCTTTCTACTGTTTATATAATAAATTCACATGCCTTAGCGTGGTGGTGAAAACCCAGCAGACTGCCCTCCTCTCCCGCAGACTGCCCTCCTCTCCTGCTTCTCTCATTTCCCTCCATAGTTCCTCTAGATCCTGAGCACCAGATTCACGGGATCAGGTTTTTCTGAGTTTTCATATCTCTAGACACTTGTTCAATCTGCTGCCCTTCTTCCCTTATTATTCATTTGGGGACCTCCTATCTAAATCAAATGTTACCACCTAGGCTGGCCCTCCCTACTTCTGTTACTCACCATAAGATGCAACTGCTGCTCACTTCCCATTTACCTCCTTTGTGGGATCCAGGATCTTCAAGGCAGAAACCCATAGGTAGGTTCATAATGACCTAGAGTTTACTTTATGCCTGCAGGTACAGTGCATGACCTCGCTTGATCACCATAACAACCAGGAGTAGTTTCTACTATTTTTTTCCAATAAAATTTTCTTTTCTAAAAAAGAATAATTATATATATATGTGTGTATATATATATATATATATATATATATATATATATACACATTACATCATTGTATTCCCTGGGGTTCCCCCCCACCATATCACCCGTGGACTATCATTTGACCCAGCAAGTCCTCTTCTGGGAATCTACCCAAAGGAGACCAAAACACTTATACAATACTTTCTATTATTACCATCTCCATTTTATAAAATGTGCAGCCACGGACTGAGGATTTGAACCTAGCAGCTGGGCTCCATGCTGTCTATGCTAATGCTTACAGAATGGATAGCACAGTGTGTGTGTGTGTGTGTGTGTGTGTGTGTGTGTGTGGTGCATAGGGGGGTGGTTAGTGCTAGTTAATCAAACATGATATGACTCAGTTGCTACCCACACCACCCCTGATGTCAGACTGAGTTGGAGCCCTGGTACCTGGAACCTGGTCTGTGACTGAAATAATAGAGCTGTCAGCTCTTTTTCAGGCAGGTGACAGAGAGGCTTGTCCATTTCTCTCAACCCCACCCCACGAGTTCAGCCTACTTTCTTCTTGTTTCCCAATTATTCTGCTCTGTTGGAAAATGATAGGTAGGCCAGGAGCTCGCGGAGTAGTGCTCATCTCCCTCAGCTTCCCTAAGTCCCCTTCCAGCTCTCAGGGACAGCCCAGGCCATATCAGGATCAGATTACAGGGTGCAGGGCCCCAGCCATAGGTGTCCACCCCCCACCTCACCCCCACACTCTTTTACCCAGGCCAACCTTCCTAATGTCTCCCCCACCCTGCAGAGGGAACTGACCTAGGCAGAGGCCACCAGGGATGTTCTTAGCAGCCAGTTTTATCCTTCCTCAACCTCCTGGGCTCAGACAGGCTCTGGAGGGCATCACAGAAGTAAGGGGGAGGCAGGAAGGTACGGTGGGGGGGAAGGGGGAGGGTCTGTCACCTCTGGGGGCTGGTGAAGCAGAGGGAGACAACTTGGTTCTCTGGTAGCTGCTCCTCATCCCAAGCCCAGGTGAGGTTCTCCTGAGAGAGCAGCTGCCACCAGCCCTGAAACTGTCAACACACCATCCCCCCCCTTGCACAGGGAGACCCCTGAGCAGGCTCCTCCAGGCCCCCTGCTCCCACACTTGCCTCCTGCCTCTCACAACTTGCTCTGAGTCTCCTGTATCTGCCCTTCACCTGGCTTGGTTCTACCCTCAGACCTGCCTCAGACTGTCAGCAGTTCTCCCAGAGGCTGTGTCTCCCTGTTGCACTGGCCCTTCCCAAGAGCAATGTGAGGTTCTCCCAGCTAATGATGTGGAAAGAGGAACCAATTGAACTTCAATCTGTTGCTCACACAAATCAGTGCCCAGGAGGTGCTCAGGGGTCTTGGATCTTTTCAAAGGGCTTGGTGGAGCAAACAAGGTAACTGGCCAACCTCTACTCAAGGGCAAACCCATAGTCTGAAGGGGCACACACACAATCACCAGCCAGGAACCAACACCCACACCTGGTGCAGCCCTGTGGCCCCCAGGGGCACACAGCAAAGGTTAAAAAGCAGCCTTTTTACGGCTGCTTCCTAGGGAGGGATCAGAGCATTGTTATGAGGTATCCCTGCCAAGAGACACTGTGTTTCCCTTGTAATGTTTACACTGGCCTTGGCGCCCAGCAGGAGAGCATTTAGCCAAGGGCTCTGGGGAGGGCTGCCAGTTGAGGAGTGACCAGCCTGGGCTCATATGCTGCCACTCCCATCCAGCCACCCCTGCAGGGAGCTGATGGCCAGGAAGGCCATCTGGGTCTTCTTTTTTGGGGAGGTGCACTGAGACTGGGACAAGGGGCTGAACTACAAGATTGGGACCCTCCACACCACAGCCACCATTCCCCCAGGTGGCCCTGGAAGCTGCCCCACTAATCTCAGGGCCTTGGGGTTGACTGTCCCATTCCCTAAGGCCAATCTGAGGACAACAGGGCTGTCAGACTGGAAACAGTGAGTGATGCAAATGACAGTGTCTCTTCTTGGCCGACCCCAGGTATGGGGAATTTTCAGGCCCCTTTGAGCCAAGCCACAGAATAAGGCAAATAGGCAAAACATGTTTTGGAAGGTGGCTGGCAGCCCCGACTGTCTGCTCCCTGGACCAGGCTCAATGAGAGGCTTTGGAGTTAGTGATGTGGAGTGAAGAGCCCAGGACAGGGTAGACTTTGCTTTCCTCAAGATCCCCAGAAATAAAGGCTCTCCTCACTCCAGCCTTCATTCCCCCTACCTCCCCTCCCTAGAACTTCAAGCCAAAACGACCTTGTCAGGAAGTTCTGCCTTTGGTCTCCCTTACCTCTCTCTTGCTGGAATTCTTAAATTTAGGTCCTTACTGGGAGACAGAGAAGTCCTCTCTTGCCTAGAGAGAACTGGGACTTGGGGAGAGCACACTGCTCCTTGGAGACAGGTGCTGGATACTGTGGCTGCCATTAGCGCTGTGACAGCAGTCGCATTACTCATCTGTCGGCTCCTTCTGAAAGCAGTAGCTCTGGGCAGCCAGCCACCCTCCCTCCTGTTTGTTCTGGAGAGAGGAAGAAAGAAGGGTTGTGGGGAGATGTGGGAAGGAGTAGGCAGAAAGAGAAAGGGAACACAGGACAGACAGGGGTTGTATCACAGGGCTGTCGCTGCCATTCTTGTTGATGGGTACCTTTTTCTCCTTGTCACCATCCTCCTCCCTCAGCCTCTCTCCCTTGTCTTCCTGCTGGTCCTCCTCTCCCTTCTTGCCAGTGCCTGTTTCCTCTCCTTGTCCTCTTTCTCAGGCTTCCCACTTTATTCTTTCTTCCTTGTTCCTATAGCTTCATCCTGTCCCCTCCAGGCCATGGGTTCCTCTCCTGGCTTGTCTCAGGGAGGAGCTAGGAAGTTCATTAGCCTCCACATTGCAGTGAGATTAAATCACCCTGGTCGCTTCTCTCCAGAGCAGTCTTCTTAGTTAGGCCCTCAGAATCATCCTGCAGTGTGGTCAGCCATCTCACCCCCCAGCTAGCTTCCTGGACCCATGAGACTCCACCTAGTTCCTGTGACCCTCCCAGGCATGGGTAGGGATTGAGGTGGATCAAAGTCCCTCCTTCTTGGGAGTTTCACCCTTACCTTTCTGACCTTAGTGCCAAGACACAAACTTCAAGTTGAGCCCCAAATCCCCTGACCAGCAGCCTCCTTTTCCCTTTCTATCCTTCCTAGTCCTGAAGTCCATCTTCCCACACCCCTGCTGCCTTGTGTCCAGGCCCCTGTGCCAGTTGCTTAACGCCCCCCACAGCCTTGTCATGTCAGGTCCTTGCCTGCTCTCTGCTCCCAGAGACTGGGACTGCCCTTAGGAGAATAATCGAAACAACTTCACTTTTGTAGAATAAAAAAAGCTCTGTGGTGGTAGCTTTAGTCTAGCCCAGTATCCTGCACAGGCCTGTCATTTCTTTGACAAGTATTTCCTATGCACCTACTATGTGCTGGCACTATACTAAAGCCCTGAGGCTACAGCTGTGAACACTACAGACATGGTACTGGAGAGCTCAGTTTAATGGGAGATACAGCAAATAAACAAATTTAAGTCAGCACAACCCACATACATACAATGTTTATTTGTCAATCACACCTCCACAGAATGGGGGAAAAAGCAGACAGAGAACATACAAGTAAATCTAAATGCATCCCAAACGGTGGAAATGCTCTGAAAGGAGGGAAAGGAAGCAGCAGAGCCCTGATATTTATTTAAATGATGCACAAATGAAGAGTTAACTCTGGTTTCTTTTTTCTATTCCTTGCTCCTACTCTGCTTCCAAGCTTGAAGGCTGGTCTGGTCTATATCACTTAAAAATATATCCTTAATTATGTCCTGTCTTAAATTAGTGTCACATTTGTTCCCCTCATATTAGTCGTGTCTTAATAACAACAACGTCCTCCATGCATTAAAAAACTACTATGTACCAGGAAGTATTTTAAGAACCTTAATATATTACCTCATTTTAATTTTTATCCTCACAATAAATATAAGGAAATTGAGAGTCAGATTAAATAACTTGTCAAAATCCAAGAAGCACCAACAGATGGCCTTCTTACACTTCATAGCCCCAGAGGCAGAGTCTTCAAGCTCTCACAAAAGAAGCCAGGAAACCAACTGATAGGGGAAAGGAGACCTGGAAGTGCAGATCTGCCCCTGGGTCCCTGCAGGAACACAGATTGGGGTGAGCGCCCCTGCAGCCTTAGGGCCTCACACACTTGAGGGGGGCACTGCCAAGGTCACAGAGATCATGCTACCCAGCCCCCAGGCCTTGTTACCAACTTCTCTTCTCAGTGTCTATCCACTTTCCCTTTTGTCTGCCCATAAGAGCAAGAGGGCCAAGGCTTTCTGGGTCCTTCTCTTTTTGTAAGCCAAGACTATTTTCTCTAAGACTCACATTTGGAGTTATCTTACCAGCTCTAACTCCTCAGTTCCATTTATCTGAATTTATTCTGATCGAGGACTCCACCACATGTGCTACCAACTCATCCATCTTAACAGATGCTCATTGGTCCTGCATTTACAAACAGGGGACTTTACCTCTCACCAATAATTAGACTTAAGGTGGCTGGGCCAGGAAACAATTCTAGTCTTTAATCCCTTTAATTTAGTGTAGGGCCTGCTGCCACTCCATAACCCTTTCTTCACCAAGAACAAAAGACTGTTCATTTTAAGTCATCATTGGTACAAAGTAAAATGTGCTTACTTGAAGTAGATGAGCTGATGAACTTTGACTTATGTAGCCTCCATCCCAATCAGATATAAGATATTCCCATCAAACTCAGAAATGTCATATCTGGTCACCTCACAGCTGACCCTTAACCACGACCCCCAACCATGCAGTGGGGTTCCCAGTCTCAGGAGCTGTGAACTAAGTGATCTGGACCAATTCTACCATTGGAAACATGTGAAACAGAGAGTCAGGATATTAATGTTTTTCCCTCAAAAAAACAAACAAGAAAACCTATAAGAACTTTCGAGAGACTAGAAAGAAAGATTGAAACAACTAGGCCAATGTTAAGGGAAACATAGAAACACCAAAGAGAGAAACTGAAGGTTTATCCTGAGAATTTTTATTTTATTTGATTCCAGTAAATCTAAACTTTTTTGGGGTGCCTGCAAGGGCACCAAAGCTATCTCCCTGCCTCCTTGAAATGGAAGCTCAGGGCTCAAAGACAATAGGGAAATACTTTCCTCTATCAGCTAGGATGCCAAGGAAGTATATCTGGAGGGCAAGTTCCCAAAACGTCCAGGTTGGTGACTATTTGACAGAGCTCTCAACACTCTTTGTTTGATGGAACTTTAAGCCTGACTTAGGGGGTTCCAGATCAGTATAGTCAATAACTACTTGAACAAAAAATTAAAAGAAAATAAACAAACGAAAATGCTCCTCTGGAAGAGAGTTCTTTTTTCCTCTATGTCTCCAGTTATCTTTAAAATATGGTGAATAGTTAAAAAAAAAAAAGTAGCCAATTATACCAGGAAATAGTCACCATTTGTAAGAACCTACTGATATAACAGACAAAAGAAGTGAAACACAAGAACCTCAGAATTTTTTATTATCTGACACAGACTATAAAGCATTTAATATGGTTAGAAGAATGTAGAATGTGAAAATATTCCATATTAATAAGAAGCTATAATAATTGATTTATAAGCTGGGCGTGGTGGCACACACCTGTAATCCCAGTTACCTGGGAGGCTAAGGATAGGGATCACTTGAATCCCCAGGTTCAGGACTACCCTGGGCAACATAGTGAGACCTAGTCTCAAAAAATAAGATTTATATTTAGGAAAAGATCAAGTCAAACTTCTGTAAATAATATATTCAGTTAATAAAAATTATACTCAAAGCTACAACTGAAGATAATTAGCAAAGTCAAAGGTAGAATAAATTATTCAAATGTTAGCACAGAGGCACAAAAGATAGAAACTACACAGGTTAAAAGGCATAGAAGAGAAAGTGAGAAGAAACAACAAAGGTTTAATTGGAGTCCCAAAAAAAGGGAGGGGGATCGGTATCAGAAGTCAGTATGCACACAAATAACAGACACTGTTCCAGAACTAAGTAAAGACAACACATCACAAATTCAACAAGACAAATTAATCACAAGCAGAATAAACAGATATCCACAGCCAGGCACATTATTATGAAACATTATTAAATTAAATCACAAAGAGAAATATTAAAGACAGATTATGTTAATTTTTTAATATACTAAAAGAAAACAATTGCCTAAAATTCTTTTCTCAATGAAAATACATTTCAAGAATAGAATGAACTATAGATATTTTCAGATGATAAAAATAAAGTAAAAAACAAAGCAGGGAATTTACTGCCAGTATTCTCACTAAAGGAAATTCTGCTGTTTAAGCAGAAGGAAAATGATCCCAGATGGAAGGTCTGAGAGTTGAGAAAGAATGAAAGCAAATAAAGTGACAAATATTATGAGTAAATCTAAATGAACATTGACTAAGGAAAACTGTAAAAATAATGTCTTGTGAGGTTTAACAATAAAATAGATAATAGGTTCTTCAAAATTCTAAGATCCAATCTGAGATCTCTGATATTTCTCTAATCCTAGTCCCTTTTTGTTCTTCTTCATTTACATAAGCATCAATTCCATTTTGTGAATTACCCATAGTTCATTCTGTCAGATCTACTCAGCACTGTGCTGAAGCTGACTGGTCTGCAAGAGCCAATTATGAGATTCGTAGGCATTTTGTAGTCTAACTGGTGGCTTGAGATCAGCCACATTAGGAATACTTAGACCACAAAAATCAGCCACACATACACCCCTTCCTCCCAGAGCTTTTACCAGCACACCCAGGGGTTCCCTACAGACCCGGCCACATCTGATCACTTCTCCCTCCTTCCGCTGCCATCACACTGGTCCCCACTGTCATCATCCCATCATTCAGATGATTGCAGGCATTTTTTGACTGGTTTTCTGCTTTCTTCACTTCCCTTCCACTCGTTCTCAACACAGCAGCAACAAGAGCCTGTCATACTAGTGGCTTCCAATTTCATGCAGAGTAAAACCTGAAGTCCTAGATTCTTTGGCCTGCCCCTCCCCAATTCTCTTACCTCTCTGACCCCTAACAGGACTGCTCACCCTCTGCCAGCTTTCTTCCCTGCTTCTCAAACATGCCAGCACTCTCCTTGGGCCACAGGGCATCTGTGCTTGCTGTTCCCTCTTCCTGGACATCATCACTGCATGCTGGTGTGACACCTTCCTCCTCTCCTTCACTTTCTGCATTTCACTTCTCAGTGATGCTCTCTGGACCCTATCTGAAACTGAAATACCTGCACAAAACTTCCTAAGTCCCTTATTAACACCATAAATTTTACTAATTTACCTTTATAATATCCCTCTCCAATGAGAATATAAACTTCATGACAATGGAACTTTGTTTTTGCCAAGTAATATCCTAAACCTCTCAAACTAAGATGGACACTTAGCCACTCAACAAATAATTTCTCACTCACTCCTCTGTGTTGGCTTAGCCATGTGTGACCCACCCCAGGGGCTTCTGAATGTTCTAATTCAGTTGAGGAAGGAGGGAGCTCACCCCAGCCTTCCTGCTTCTTGGAGGTGATATGTGAGCCCACGTCTGCAAACTGGAAGCATGGTGTTAAGTCCAGCCCAAGAATGTGTTTTGCTGAGTTTACTAGGCATTTTGAAATAAATCAAATTAGTAGCCTACATCAAAAACAGGAAATTTCACATTTTTAAATTCCCAATTTCAAACTTTTCTGGAAGAATCCAGAGATCTCAAAATCCTGAGGCTGCATGCCCACCTGGCAGCAGTAGCAACCTGAGGCACCCAGGCCCGACTGTTCCTCCAGTTCCCTTGCTCCTGTGTCCTGCCCAACGCTGGGCTCCCAAGTCAGGCTTGTGTCTGTGTAAGGGCAAGTTAGTCACTAGGCCTTGGGTCATAATTAGGAACTCTGAGTTTCCCTGACGCTTAGCTCAGAGGCAGGTTATGAGCACCCATGTGTGCCAGGGCTGTGTGAATGGCAAAACCCAGAACACCCCAGAGGAGTGAGCAGTCACAGAGCAGCCATTCATAGGGGTTTCACAGGGGTGGCCTACCTTTCCATCCAGGTCAGTCCTGTCTGGGGATCCCACCCAAGTTGATGCCATCATTCTGCCTTTCAGACAACAGTGGTTCCCAGGGAAGGCAAGAGCCTCAAACCCCCTCTGTCCTCAGCATGAGCAAGGACCCCTCTCCAGTCTCCTTTCTGGCACATCTGGTCTACAAAGTTGTCTCACTGACAGAGTTCCATGAGCTGTGTTGTCCACCTTGGACAAGGCTCCTCTGT
This sequence comes from Uropsilus gracilis, assembly GCA_004024945.1. Taxonomy (NCBI): domain Eukaryota; kingdom Metazoa; phylum Chordata; class Mammalia; order Eulipotyphla; family Talpidae; genus Uropsilus; species Uropsilus gracilis. The sequence continues at coordinate 11,669 of PVHY01014209.1, forward strand.
TGTGGAGGCTTGTCCTGGGCAGCTGGGCCAGCAAAGTCTGGCAGGATGAGGCAAGAAGATAGTCTATAGGGTTTAGTGTGGGCTGGGCCTTGGAAAAGCCACAAGGGGTCCATGGGGCCTCCCAGCCTGGTGTACCAACTGGCACTGCCACCAGAGCCCACGGCGGCCAGAAGTATGGTGGGATGTCTCTCCCTGTGCCCACAATGGGTATGGGGTGGGAGCACTGATGGTTAGCTGGGAGATTTCAAGAATGTGTGGGGAGGCCACAGGAATGCCAGCAGAGGGGGAGCTGGAAGGATGGTGGGGAGAAGAGTCCAGGGCTTCTGTGCACCACGCCTACAGGGCTCTGCATGCTGCTCTGAGTAACAACCTCTTGAACGTTTATTAGTTGTGCTGCCTGGACAAGTGACTTAACTTCTCCAAGCCTGATCTCCTCCTCTGTGAAGAGGAGGCATCTATACTCACTTCAGTGCCTGAGAACCACCCAAGAGCATGAGAAAACCACTGCCTCAATTTAATTCACAAAAGGGTCACGCTGAATCACTGTTGTGTGCAGACACCATTCTAGGCACTTCTCACCCAACTTACCCACCCCTCACATACCAGCCCTGAAGAGTTGTTATTATCACTATTGTCTGAATGAGGAAACTAAGGCAGAGGGTGCAAGGAGCCTAAGAAACTCACTTATGATTTTTGGGTTAATAAGTGGGATTGGAACCCAAGGCATCTGGGTTTGAAGTTCACTATACTTTCAAACTCCTGCTGTATTACCTCTCTAGAAATGAGTGCTGGTATTACCCTAAAACTGACAGAAGGATGGGACACACACAGACAGCTGTGGGGGGGACTTCCTGGGGATGGGGGTATTTTTTTAGATACCTCTGTAGATGAGTCAGGGTATCCTAAATCACTCAGCCCCAGTGAGGTGCTAGCTCCTGTGGACGGCTTGGGCTGTGGGTGGTTCTCAACCCTTGGGAAAGCCAGGAGCAGTGGACTGGGAGAAGGGAAGGCTCACTCAGAGAAAGGCTCTGTGAGTGTATGTGGATGCCTCAGAGAGAAGACACAGGGGACAATTTCTGGGAGGGCTTCTGGAGGAGCTGGTCCCCTGAAAGAATAGGGCTTTGAGAAATGGGGAGAGGTAGGAGTTGCCAGGCATCTGGGTTGTAAGATCTAGGTCCTGCCTTGTTTCCTGAACCCCACTTGCCGAGGGCTTTCTACCATGCAGGTCAGGGTTAGTGTGGGCCCTGCTCTCAGTAGCCTGGGCCTGGGGGATGACATCCTGCTTGCAGGGAGTTCCTAGTCTGGGGTACCCAAATAAAGTCACACAAGACAGGCCCTTAAACTATGGCTCTCCTGAAGGGTGTGGCTCAGAATCCCCCCTTCCAAAATTTTGATTGACCAGGGAAGAAGAGGAATTGGAGCATCTGCATTTTATTATAGGTACATGGGGGCTTCTGAGACACAGGCAGGCTACAAGGAACCATCATGCATGAGTGCCATCTGCAGGTGGAGCATGAGAGAGGGCCTAAGTGACTCTGCCTGGGTCAGTCAGGGAGATTTTCCAGAGGAGGTGCCGCCTAAGGGTATAGGCAAAGCAGGTGGGCACCTCCCTTGAGACAGAAGGCAACCCCATTAGGGTTAAGGCTGTGGGCTTTGGGGGTTGGGAGGACTGCCAGGAGATGAATCCAGAGAATCGAATGGGGTTACCTAATTCTGCAACTTAGTGGTCATTGGATTCTTCCGAGTCTGAAAAAGCAACTGTCTTTCTGCAGAACGGAAACATGTACACAGGAAATCCTGCTGCACACACTCCCAGGTTGCTCATAGATACCCCCCACCCAGGCCCACTCATGGACAGGCATGAAAGTCACTGACTCAGCAAGGCGTTCCACTCAAAGAAGACCAAGGAGATGGAAAGTCACTGCCATCTCCTTCAGACTAACTGAACTCGAGATGTTTCAACTTTGACTCCCAAGAGGGAAGTCCATCCAGCAGGTGAGAGTTTGGTGTGGCTGGAGGAGAGACTGTGGGGAATGCAGCCACCACCAGGTGAATCCTGGGAGTAGTGGGGATGACCCAGCAGGAGCATCGGGGGACAACAGCAGAAGATGGTCACCCTAGGGTGTGAGTTGCACACACAAGCCTCACTTTTACCACTTTTAGAATAACTCACTAGGTAAAGCACAACCTGGCCATAGATTTTGCACATACCAGGAGAGTGGGGGGCACAGCCTTGTGGGACCAGGAAGAGCAAGGACAGGAGGAGTAGATGGAGGTCACAGTTGCCACGGCTCCATGCCATGTGTGAGCCACCTGTGAGGTAGTTTGGGAAAAGGTCCTGACTTGGATAGGATTGGGTTCTATAGCTGCTCTGGTGAGCTTGGGAAGCCACGGGCACTGTCCCTCGAATCTGGAAGTGTTTGGGGGCATGCCTCCTTTCTCTGGAAGGGTTTCTGAGAAAAGCTTTCTTCCACTCAGCACAAAGGGGCCTACAGGCATCCTCCTAACCCCACCCCGCCCCACTTGCCAGGATACCCCACACCCATGAGTAGAGCAAGGCGGGCTTGGGGCTTCCCACCCTCTTGTTAATGTATCTATAGGAAAAACCCTGTTGAAAGATGCAATTTAAAACAAATTTAGCTCCAGACTGAACAAAGGGTCTCTTTTTAAAGACTACAATGACTTGAATTGGGTGCTGGACATATGGTCACATATTAAACAGCTGCGAGTCTTTAGCCTGGCAGGAAATCACTGGAAACAATTAACTTATATTAACTGGTCCTATCTCCTCTTCACCCTTCCTCTTCAAAGTCAGGTCTTTCTGGACTCACCGCCTAAGGGCAAGGTAGAATCAGTAGAGGTAAAATCACTTTCTGCTCCACTTCCATCCCCCAGATAATATGGACTTGACAAGGGGTTTGGGAGAGAAATAGCAGACTCCCCTCTCCTCTCTTCAGGGTGATAATTTCTAAAATCTAGAGATACTGGGTTGGGGTGTAGTGGAGATTAGGGAGCACAAACTTCCATGAGGTTAGGAGAATCTGGTCCTGCAGTCATTTCTTCCCTTAGTGACCAGGCTGAGCCCTGAGAGGCAGGGAATCCAAGGGAACAAAAGGGTACAAGAATGAGGAACCAACTTACACAGTCATGTGTCACTCAGGATATTTTGGTCTGGCCACCGTCCCATGCAGGCAGTCCAGGTATGTGCAGGCCAGGCCACCTAAGTCAACGTAGTCACATAGCACATGCTCATTAACATCAGGTAAGGATTGCATGACCATCGAATGAGACAGTTCTTGGGGGAAAATGCTGCACAAAGTTCTCAGAGCAGGTCAGGCCTGGTGGGCTCTTCTGTTTTTCCGGCATATTGCAGAGCTCCAGAATCATTGGTGAGTGGTAGAAAAGTAAAGGAGGGTCTGAAGGGACACAGGGTAGGAACAGAGGGCATCTACCAGCAAAGACCCACCCACAGGACCCCAGGACTGAGGTGGGAATGGGGAAGTCATAGAGGTTTCTGCAAACAGGAGCTCAAACCTAGGCCCACAATATAATACCCTGGACATTCAACACACCCAGGGGAAGGGACTTGGGTCTAGATGATTCCAACCCAATGGAATAAAAAGTCAAAATAGAAATGAAATAAGAGTCATGTTCTTGCACATGTTGAGTTTGTAAATACAGATTCATAAAATGAACATTTTATGCTTTTAAAAAGCTAGAACTTTCTGAGAAAATTTATGATCACAGAATTACAAATCTGAGTCCTTAAGTGCATTTTAAAAAGGAAAACTCATTCCCACCCTGCTCCCTAGGAAAAATAAATCAATCAGGAGAAAGAGGCCATTATGATGCCAGCAGTCATTTTCCAAACATTTCACCAAAAAAAAAAAAAAGAAAGAAAGAAAGAAAAAAAAATCCCTTGAATCTAGTCATTCATTCATCTCAGGCAAATATGGAAACATTGGAAGAATCAGCAGTGAAGAGTGAACTTACCAGAAGAGGGGCTGGGATGGAAAATGTTTTGCAATGTCGGGGCTGTTGCCGCCGGATGGGTGTAATGGGTCAGGACACAGCTCTGTGCCTGCCGGCAGGTCGCCCCAAGGACACCAAGCCCTGGCGGGGATGCGGTGTGTTTAATGTCCAGCCGCCCTGATGTCTGGATCGGCTGCTGTGAAGGGTATCCTGGCGAGACCTGTCTGCCTCCCTGCCCTGACAATCTGTGAGACTGAGCTCTGGAATTTTCTGTCAGCACTGGCCTCCCACTGTATGACCTGCAAATGCAGACTTGGATAATGTTCTACTGCTGATGAGGGGAACCTGTTAACCTGCTCACAGACTTGGCATCACAGAAGGAGTTTTGTGCAAGGTAGACACCAGGTAGTGTTTCCAGAATAGCTGGACCAAGAGACATTGACTCTGGTCCCTCAGGGACTTACTTAATCCTGGGGTGGGATTGCCTGAAGGTAGGGATGGTGGGGTCAGTTAATGCCACCACTAATATTACATTTCCTCAAGGGTCTTCCACTTTCAAATACACCCACAGACTGGGGCCTACCCCCTATATATTTCTATTCTCCTAAGTAGAAATGTTACCTCAGTCCTTCAAAGTCACTTTTCCTCTCTAACCTTGCATTGCAGAATTTTCTACTGCCCTGTGAGGTAGGAAACTGAGGTTGCAACATCTGTCCCTAGAACAGAGAAATGGATGAAAGAGGCAAGGTAAGGGTTTTTCCTAGGTCCCCACCAAATTCAAGAATATTACTGAAGGCAGATTCCACTTCCTCTGACCTTACCCATGGTGGAAAAGGAAAGCAGAAGTGTCATGGGTCAAGGTTGTTTGCCCTCCCCCCCCATCTCTACAGATTCTTTTTTTCTAGAAATGGGGAGGGAGTCTAGAAAACCAGGGCGGGATCAGTTGTATCTTGACTTATTCACCAACCAAGCAATCAGAGTCTGAAGAACAGGAGCCAACATCTTTCTGCACTTTTTCTAGACCCTTGCTGTGGTCTGATGTATTTCATCCATCCAAGAGGCAGGGACAATTATTAGACCCATTTCTCAGAAGAGAAAACCAAAGCATACCAAGGCTAAGTAACTCAGCCAAGTGAATAACTGCCAAGGGGCTGGTTGGGATTTAAACCAGGTCCCCCTGAATCTGGAGTCCACAACCTTATCTCCTAGACTCTACTGTGTCCTGGAGAAAAGGCAAAAGATACCTACAGTGGAAGGCTGTCAGATAACTAGACCAGTGTGTGAAAAGAGGGAAGATGATAAATCTGTTCTCAAACAGATGGTGTTTCTGGGAAAAGGATGAAAGTTCCACGGTTAAGAAACAGCCACACTGTTGAGTATTTGGCAAATACAGACAATGACAGTCACGGCTGCAGAAATCTTATGGGAGGGACACTGGAGTTCAAGGGCTGTAAGGCTTGGAATACACCAAGGACTTCCTGTGACTAAGGGACAGCAACTCCTTCCCTCCTGGTTCCCAGCCCAGCTCCAGTTCGAGGCATTCTAATTCCCAGAACTGCAGCTGCACCACCCAGGTGCCACTGGGGGCTATATGCCTTTGCTCCTCCTCACTGGAGGTCTGGGTTGCTTTGGTGACTTGCTTGAATAGTAGAATGTGGCACAATGATGTTCTGGAAACTTTGAGCTTGTCATAAACTTTGCAGCTTCCTTTTGGGTTTTTGAAAATACTCTGGGAGCTAGTGGGAGGCTGCCACTGGCAGAAGCTTCTAGAGCTCAATCTCACAGATTATTGGGACAGAAAGGGAGACAGATCTCGCCGGGATACTCTTTACAGGCAGCCGATCCAGACATCAAGGTGGCTGGACATTAAACACACCACATCCCCACCAGGGCCTGGTGTCCTTATGGTGACCCTGCCAGGCACAGAGTTCTTTCCTGCCCCATTACACTGGCAATAGCTCTGACATTGCAAAACATTTTCCATCTCAGCCCCTGTTCTGGTAAGTTTACTCTTCACTGTTGATTCTCACAAGGACCAGAGACATTGGGGAGCTATTCTGCAAAGGAGCCCACATTGATATATTTACCCCATTCCATGTGTTTACCATCCCTAGTCCTCATCTCACCGAGAAGTGAGGTTTATGTTCCCTCCCCTTGAACCCAACCAGTGTAGCAGGCAGAAATGATGCCATGTGGCATTCAAAGACTAGTTTGTATAAAACCTCTTTTTGTCTGAAGAGACAATCCTGGCAATCCAGCCACCATACTGTAAGGAAGCACAAGTCAAATGGAGAAACTCACTTGATAAGAGACCACTGTCTTCTCCTAAAGACCAGGGCCAACTTGCCAGATATGTGAACAAACAACCTTGGGAGTGGAACCCCAACCCAAATCAAATCTTCAGCTACACAGTGCAGTCTGACATTCTGACTCCAACCTCATAAGGGATTAGAACCAGAACTAAACAGCCAAGTCATTTCCAGAGTCCTGACCCAAAAGAACAATGGGCGATAACAAATGGTTATTGATTTTAAATCATTAACATTTAAATCATTAACACTTGAAATGATTGTTATACAACATCAACTAGCAACTGCAGACTTATTCATGAGGCTAAGGCAGAATGAAAATAGATAGTCTGGGACCTTAAGGAATCTACCAGCCAGGATATAAAGCAGACAGTGATGGAACCAAAAGCAGTCTGTGTCTTGGTGTTTGGGCCAAAATACCAAAGACTGAGTGGCTATGAGAAAGAGAAATATATTTCCCATGGTTCTGGAAGCTGGGAAGGCCAAGTTGCTTGCAGATGGGATGTTTGGGGAGAGCCTGTTCCCTGGTTCGTAGATGACTTCTCATCATGTCCTCACTGGCAGAAGGGACAAGGGAGCTCCCTGGGAAGTCCTTTATAAGGGCTCTAGTCCCATTCTTCAGACCCTGGTGACCTAGTCACCTCCCAAATGCACTTCCAGTGCCTCATATTGGGAGTTAGGGATGCAACTTATGAATTTGGGGAACAAAAAATTCAGTCTAGAGTGATGTAGAAAGTGTTTAATGTGCTCAGGATACACTAGGATTGTTAAGAGGATGGGTGGGTCAGAGATAGGGTGACCCAATTTCCTCAGTTGGGACAGTTGACTAATGGTAAGCCATTTCAGCTTGGAATTCGAACAAAATATTTAAGTCAGGACTGACAAAAACAGTGATATTTGTGCAGGTTACTTTGCCCAGAAACTATTCTGCCCTCAGGGCTTGCTGTGAACCAGAAGGGCGGCCTGTGGCAGCAGCTACAGTCCTGAGAGAAGCGACATCGTGTGTTTCCAGCATGCACCCTGTTTTCTCCCTGAGAAAGGGGGCTCACCCCTCCCCTCCAAGTCCTTCCCTCTGTGCAGGAGGGTCTTTTGTGTTGCAGAACCTGGAGGAGAGGGAGAGAAACAGAAGGAGGGGGGTGTGTAGCTAAACCTGGAAGAGGAGTTTGGGGGAGGATTAGGGGGAGGAGACCAGAGGGTCAGATTTGTTGTGCAGAGAAATAAACGTGAGAGAAAAGTCAGGATTTTGAAAAATAATTCTGTTCTACAAGGGACACAAAGAAATAACATGCGTTGTCCTGAAACACATTTGGGTTGCCAAACTGAGTGGGTTTGATGCCGGTGATCAGGAAGAGCCCCGTGGGTCCTGGTCCTTGGGTGCTGCTCTGGGATCTCCCAACAGCAAGGAATGGGGTGTGGTGAGTGGATCTGTGCGTAGGAGACAGTTGGGTCAGTAGCTGAGAGAGGAAGAGGCTGGAAGCCAAGAAACTTTTCATTTGTTCCGGGCTTAGGAGTCAGCCTGACTTATGACCTGGAGAATCTAGACTGCCCCCCCTGCAGCTCCAGATGTGCGAGTGGCTCAGAGCTCAGGGCTCTAGAGGCTTGTTTGTTCACAGGTCCAGGCTGCTCTGGGAGGGAGGGGTCTGCAGGGAGTTTGACATCAAAAATCAGAGGCAGCTGGGGCTGGAGTGAGAAGTGAGAGCTGTTTTGAATCTGCCAATGAACACAGAAGTGAAAACAGACTATGTGTAAAACCTGCCTCAGTTTCCTGGAATTTCCCCGAGATCATGAGGTCCCCAGAGGCAAGGAATGGTTCCTCTTGGTGTTTGTTCCTCAGCACTAATAGCAGGGCTGGGGACTTGTAATTGCTCACTAATAATGTTAGGATGAGAGGAAAGGGGGAGAGAGGGAGGGAGGGAAGAAGAGAGGAGGGGAAAGAAAGGAGGAGAAGGGGATGGAATGAAGGTAGGTTCTCTAACTAGGTTAGCTCCCTTCAAAATCAATTGGCTGCCTGATGAAGAATTGACATTGCTCTGGCTGAAAACTAGTCTCTTCTGGAGGCACAGCTGGTATAGAGGACCCTGATTTTAGACCTAAATGTCTAGAATTCTGGAGTTCAAGTCCTCCTGTCTCCTCTGCCCAACCGTTGTCTCAGGGAGCCATGGACAGCGTTAGGGAAACCTCTGACGTGTCCGGTGGGGCTGCATTCACATCCCCATGTGCCACGTTGGTCAGGACCGCACTCACCCTCCACAAACCCCCTAGCTAAGCCTCAGTCTCCCGAAGAGGCCAGGACCTTGCTGTAGGGAGGGGCAAGTAAAGGGCATGTCTGTGACCCCACAGGCCTCCACACATGGATCTCGGTGTGTACTCATTTCACCAACCCTAGTTAGATAAACAGTGTCCTGCTCACTGACTGATCCCTCACCCCATCTCCAACGCTTGCACTCCATCTCCTCTTCACCCTCTTGGCCCACTTATGCTTATGCCTGCCCCTTTCTGACATCCCAGCCTGGGGCCTGCTCCCTGGCCCTGCTCCCCTGCGGCATGCCTCTCCCCTTGCTGCCTGGATGAGGCCCTGGCAGTAACCTTGTCAGAGACAAATGTCCTGGAGGCCAGAGGGGCATAGTGGCCAGTGATGGGCTGCAGGATAGGGTGGGCTGCCTGTGGCAGGATAGGGTGGGCTGCCTGTGGTTCTTGAAGGGTAAAAACCCATTTCCCTCAGGAGTAGCAAACGGCCTGTTATTAGGGTAACAAATAAAATAACTGAATGTTCCCACATTTCATGACATTCCAGGCTTCTGTATCCTCCTCCTCCAGCGCTCAACCTCACCTCTGCACCCTAGCCTCGATGGTTGCTCTGCAGAAGCCCTGTTTTCTGTGCAAACTCACACCCATCACCCCCGCCCCCACCCCTGAAAGTAGGAGGTTTATACCAGATGTCTACTGCCCCTGCACCACCACCCCTGGACATGTCAACTAACTTCAGAGCAGTCAGGCTCTGTCCATGAGATTGCCCTGCGACATACCCTGAATGCCTGACAGGAGAAGAGGTGTGGGCCCACCCAGGGGTTGAGGCTTCAGGGTTAGCAGGGGGAAATCCAGGGAGCCCAGGGAGTGGCTGCAATCACAGTGGAGAAAGGCTTCTAGTGCAGGAATGAGAGACAGGTTGCCAACAAGGAGGCAAGGGTTGGGGAGCAGCACAGGAACTGGGACTCAGGGCCCTCCCCTTTGCCTCATCACCTCAGGAGGGAGCGAGAGGCGCCTGCTTTCTGGCCACCACGGGGCACCAGTGCACCATGAGGAAGGCCGGGTGCAGCCACCAGTGTGGCTCTATCCAGGTCGAGGAGTGAGCAGCTGGGCAGACACTGCCCCCAGATGCCCTGGCCAGCCCCTGTTACATTCCAGGATATAGGGGATTGGGAACACTGTGCCTTCCAGCTCGGCCAGGGGCCTCTGGGCAGACTTCCAGCCCAGGCGTCTCCACCCTTCCCAGACCTTTCTCTGTTCATTCCTGACTCCTAGGACCAAAAGCTCAGCTCAAGCCTCCATTCTTGTCTCTAAAGGGGAGTTGTGCTGGAATTGGGGAGAGCAGGGAGCAGGCAGTGCCAGGCAGAACTTCCCACTTTGGTTAATGTTGCAGGAAAGCCAGCATCTGTGAAATATGGATTATGCACCCCCAGGGGCCCAGCACTATACCCTTGCCCTCCAGCACAGGTATGAGGTGACAAGCTCAAGCCCCTGATAGGAGGGAGGGACTGCTGACTGAGAAACCTGGGAGCTCTCCAATTGGTTCATGGAGATCAGAGGAGGAGTTGTGAAGTTTCTAGACCATGGTGGCCCCAGGGAAGGTAGGAGGCAGTTCCACTGTTGACTCCCAGTGCTTAACCTGCTGCCAGGCCCTTCGGGGTAGCTAAATGCACATTTGTGAAATGAATGCATGAATCACCAAATACACGAATGAGTGAAATGAGGTAGACTTCCTAAAGGAAAGGAAAAAGGGTCTTCAAGAAAGGGCGGGGTTTGACCAGACCAAACCAGAGCAGCTAGGAGCCTTAGTAAGAGAGATAAGAAGGGAATTGGTCACAGATGTATTGTTCTGGAACAAAGGCAGGAGGATCAGTTCCTCTGTTACTCTCAGGGTAAAGCTAGGCCTCCTCCACTCCAAGCACCTGTAAGTCTGCTTTGCCCACCACCTCAGGGTGGATTCTCACCACAACCTCCTTGTCCTCGACCCTCCACTTGACACAGCATTTTTTCCCCAGTCTTTGGAACAAGGTTCTGACTTGCTCTCCCCCAGCTCTAGAAATATTTTCCTCCCTCTGCCAGGAAGCCCCTCCACCTCTATCTTCATCCGTGCTCTTTTTCCTCCCAGTTTTCACTTCCGGAAAGAAGGTTGGTGGCCCCTTCTAAGTGTGGCTCTCTGCTCATCCAATGCACACATGTGTTGCCACCCATTGGCCACTTTCCAGACCCATCAGAGTCCCCTATAGGCACAGCCACACTCAGGGATGACAGGCCAGAGCCCCAGCAGTGTGGGCAGCTGGCAGCGAGGGACAGAGGACAACATCCAAACAGAGATTGTGTGACTCTAGGCAGCCTCAACCTCACATGTTGCTCTTTCCTTCCCATCTCTACGTGGTAGAGGCTGGGCCGAGTGGGCCCAGCGGATGCGCTTAGCGGGTATGCTCTTCTATAAAGCACTAGTGATGCTGATCACTTTTGGCATGCATCCTTGTGGATGGGGATTTCCTTTTAGCCTGTCAGCTCCTATGCTAGAGGCCAAATCTACTTCTGCTTTGTATCAGTAATTACGTGCCACGCCAGGCACAGCAGGCTTAATCAATGACTGTTTATTTATTTGGGGAATTAATCACACCCATTTAGAGAAGGCATCATCCCAGTGTCCGGTCTGCCCATCCTTCTAACTGGGTGGCAGGAAGGGGTACACACGCATGAGGTATCAGGACATGACACCAGAAGGAGGAATCAGATTCTTGCAGTAAATGGAGGAACTGTTTTTATTTTTATTTTTTTGAGACCAGGTCTCGCTATTTTTGCCTATGGAACCGCAGGCTCTTGTTGCCCGGGGTACAAGACTCAAGCCACCCCCAGCCTCAGCCTCCCAGGTAGCTGGGATGACAGGCACGTGCCACCATGCCCAGTTATTTTTTTGGAACTAGGTCTCACTACGGGCCCCAGGCAGGACACAGACCGCGATCCCTAACCCTGGCTGCTTCACAAGCTGAAGCTCACAGGCACGAGCCACTGCGCCCAGCCTCTTGCAGTAAATGGAAAGAGGGTTCCCAAGGAAACACTATACACTGAGAGATGGAAACTGCTTTAGATAACATCTAGCCCAGGCTCTCACTTTCTAAGAGAGACACTGACTAGGTTAAGGAATGCTCAGTAACGTGTCACTTAGCAGACAATGGTGGTCCCAGCAGTGAAGCTCACAGCCCAGGTGTGTGGTGGGTGTACCGAGCAGCTTTGCTTATCTGTACTCCACAACTCATTCAACCACAGAGTCACCTCACAGCCCATTTCCCAAAGGTGTTCCCATTGTCAAGCAACATGTCACTGCCCAAGGTCACAAGGTCACTTCTCTTAAATGTCGGGCTCACCCCGTGGGCTGCCTTCCTCGACACACTACACCTCTTCCTACTGCCCTACCCAGGAAGGATCCTGGTGGAAAGATCATGGGCATTTGAGTCAGGCCTGAGCTCAAGTCCCAATGCTGCCCCATACCCACCATCACCTGGCACAGCTCTGGAATTACTCCCCAAGACACAGCTAGCACCTCTCTGATGATCTGAGTGGGAGAGAGGCAATAGCACCCCCAGCCCAGGACCTGACTCAGCAACCCCATGAATGCAGCTCAAGCCCCGTCCCCGTACTCACTGCTCTGTCATTTTCCTGCTTAGAAGGGTCCCTGCACTTATTTGGGACCCAATCCCCTCCTTTCCCAGTCACCCCATTGAGCCCAAACTCTGTATCTGGGCCCTGGCTGCGGCTTCAGGCTGCCAAGTTATGGATAAATGTGAGGAGGGCAGTCTTTGACTTCAGGTCTTACTGGGCACTTCGGCAACAGCTTAGGGATGAAGCCGTCCTCTCCACTTTGCCCTGGATGTCAAAAGCCCCTTTCCTCCTTTCTGTTCCCTTCATTACTCTGTTTATTTTCTTTTTCTTCACTATCATAATTTATCTTGCCTCTCCCCTTCTCCTGGGCTTCTGGAGTCACCTCTACCCCTTTTCTCCACTACCCCAGTCCCTGTCCTTTGTCCTTTTAACAGGATAGTGTCTCTTATATGCAGGCCCCACCCACCCCACCCCGTGGTCCCTGGCCTCCAGTGCTGGCCTCTGAGGCCAGTTCATCTCTGCCCACCCCACACACCTGCAGCGTGGGCCCTGCAGAAACCCTGTGGCCAAGGTGCCCTGTGCTTGCCAAGACCTCTGCCCCAGTTGGCATCCTCAGGGAAATGTGAGGGGGGAAGAAGTGAGAGGTGACTAAATTCAGGAGACCAAAGGTCTCTACCTGGTCTTCAGGAGGCAGCTACTATCACTGCCCCAGCCCCTCTCCCCAGACCGGGAATGCACTGATCCTTTTTCCAGAAAAATTCCAGGGTATGTTGAGGCACTCACCTGGAAAGCAAGTCCTGTATCTAGACAGGGCGGCAGGAGCCAGAGGGTTTCAGTTGGAACCAAAGACTCCCAGCCCTGACCAAACCCCAATAGGAGATTTTTAAGGGCTACCTCTCGTGCTGGCTGCAGCCCTGCTCCTTCTGTGCCACTCTCAGCTCTCTCTCTCTCTTCCCTTCCCAGAGTCGGGGAGGGTGAGGGATAGAGGGCAGGCAGACAGGGACCAAGGGGAGTAAATAACAGGTGGATGTAGAGGGAAAGGGCTCCCTACTTGCCTATGACCCTTACCCTTCAGAGTGACCAGATGAGCACATTGCTATTCCAGTCTTGGCCACCTGGGGTCGCCAGATCTAGTTTTCAGGGAACACCTTCATGGCCGTTAACCTGGTTCTATGCCCCTGGCAGCTCTGGGTAGGGTATGAAGTGAGATGAGAGACCCCTGGGGTGTCACAGAGGTCAGCTATTCCATGCTCCCATGCTTGACTCTCCCCTAGCAGCCTGGCTCAACATGCCTCTAGGGTCCTCCCATGTGCGACCACCCCTTGGAGAACGTGTGTTCTGTGATTCACAGAGGGCTCAAGCAGAATGGCCTCGTACTGAGGTGCTTGAGACCATGAACTCTTTCAAAATCTCTGATTTGCTTGCTCTATCCCTGATGACCATGGAGCCTAGAGCAAGTTAGTCTTCCCGTGCCTCAGTTTCCCACTCTGTGAAACCACAGGCTGTAAGAGGACTAACTGAATCACTCTTTAGAAAGTGTGTGGTACAGAGTCTGGTGGGCAGTTAAGTGCCATGCTAGTGTTTGCTCAGCAAGCTGTTCCCATTCTGAGATACCACGTGGCTCCTCGAGCTCTTCTTCACCAGGATCTTTGTTTGCTAACAAATATTTACTGAAAGCTGACTAGGTACCTCTGGGCCTTTGACCATGGATTTGCTGTATGAACAGAGCAAAATGGCCCCTGTGCTCCTGGAATTTGCAGTAAATGCACAAATTCAAGCTGTGCTACTAGGAAAGCTTAGAGTAGGATGTACAAGACAAGCAGAACCACCTGGGGCCTGAGAATAGGAGACAATGACATTTGCACCCAGACCCAAAGGGTGAGAAAGCACAGTTGTGGGAGCCAAGAGTCAGGAGGGTCAGGCATGGGGAGGGATCAGCTTCCAGAGAGCCTTGGAGCTAGCCGAGCAGTGTGGCAGAAATGGGGACAAGCAACTCATCCAGAACTCAGTGCCTGAGGGTTGTGAGCCAAGGCTGGGGAGTCAGGAAAGGGTGGGGTTCAGAGTGAGGGTGCCGCTGAGTCAGGTCTGCAAGGCAGATACACTGGTGTCACGTTGGAAAGACAAGTGGCTATGGATGGGAGGAGGGTGCAAACCCAGCCTTGTTTCGGAGGGAGATGACAAAGCTTATAGTCCACAGGTATGGGGCAGTGCTTAAGACTTGGGGAGCTGATGATGGACAACTCCCCACATCGTGAGAAGGAGCATCTGGGTACATGAAGATGAAGAATGTAACACTCACAAACCTTCCTTTCTTAGTGTCTTCGACACCCCCCTGAAAGTGTTCCCCTTTGCCTTCTATGAAGACTTGGAAGCTGGCCTCGGGACAAAACAGGACTCCTGAAACAGATGTGCTTTGGCTCAGCAGAGAGTGACTGCCACCTCTCTGACCTTAGTCCTCTGATGTCAGGCCAGAGTATTCAGGGCTGGGATTCAAATTAATCCTCATTCTTGACTTGTAGCTATGATATGCTGAAAAACTTTCTTAAACTTTTTCAGGCCTCCATTTTCTCTTCTGTAAAATAAGGGTGCTTGGGTGGTATCTCTCCATAGGTTATTTTGAGGACAGGCTGTCCCCATTCACACAGTTCAGGGGTGAGTGGGGGGGATGCTCATTTTTTGCCTTGAGTCACACCACACTCATCACCCCCTGAGACCCTAAAAGCTTTGTGACACATGCCACTGCCGAGCCCTGGCTCCATCAGTCTGTGCTCACAAACCTCAACATTTAAGCCCAAGTTCAGGGCCTGACATTCATCCCTGCTAAGTCTCACTTTGGTAGAAGCAGCCCGCAGCTCCAGCCTGTCCATTTCCTTTTTATTCTGATGAAGGCGAGGTCATGTGACATGAACTGGGCTCATTTTTGTGGTCACTGAGGCATCCACGGGTGGTGCATTGCCTCCTGGTGAGAAGACCCTGGCTTTGGGAGGTGGAGCAGGGCAGGGCTGAGCTAGAGCTGGGAAATAACCAGACGCTGCCTTGACCCAAGGTTGATCTGGCACAACTACCCTGGATTCCTCCCCAGGTAAGTACTGACCTCAGAGACCAGAGCCAGAGGGACTTTCTCAGGGTCACTCAGTGTGCTGGCCAGTGACCTGGCCTTGGCCTCAGTTTTCTCCCCGTGAGGCTCCACCACTGTATGATCTCATCTCATTCCAAACCACTATCACATCCCTGACCTCAGACCAGAGAACATGCTTTCCCGTGGCCATGGAGAAAGCGATGTCTGGCCTCCTGTCACCCTGTTTCCTCTCTGGCTTTCTTGGCGTGAGGGTGTAACAGGGCCTTCAAGTTTAGCCACCCTGGCCCTAAAGACAGACCTTTCCCAAGGAGTCAGTGCTGACTCCCCAGTGCTGACTCCCCTCTGTAGAAGCAGCAGCTTTGATGTTCATCCTGGGGGCAGCCAGGTCCCCCATGGGGGCAGAACTCCAAGGGAGGAGCTGTGCATCCGAGTTACTCACCTGATCCTGCCCCCCAAACACCTGTTCTGTTCATGGGGGAGCTGACCTTGAAGGTGAGCTGGCACCTGGCAGAGGCCTGCAGAGAAAGCAAAAGTTGGAGAAGCCATGGTCCCAGGACTCCTGGGGAGGGAACAGTGGCAGACCATGCCAAAGTCCCTCCCACCAGGCACAGTATGTCCGATTCAGAACTGATGGGCACTGGTTCCAGTGCCCACTGCTGATCTCTGTGACCATGACTGCACTCCTTGCTCACATGCATCCTGGAAGGTGGTTTTCCAGGTCGTGATTTCTAGGGAGAATTGAATTATCGGAACACACAGGCTTACTGATGACCAGAAGGACTGGGAGAGAGGGGAAGCTCCTGTTAGATACTAACTTGGCAACCCACAAATGAGCCTTCCTGGAGACACCTGCCAGACCAGAGAAAGGGGGAGAAATTCTAGAAGTACTTGTTCCCCCTGTTTCTCACGGTGCAAATCAACCCTGTCTAACTTTCCCTGCAAAGCTGCTGGTCTGCCCTGCAGAAACCCTGCGGGAGAAAAGACCTGGGGTTGAAGATGAAGCAGAAGACAAATATAAGCTCTTACCTCTTTTCAATCCTTGTATCACTTACCTCCATGAATCTGTGTGCTATCATATACCAAGGTGCCAGACTTCTAATGAGAACCTACCATGTGTCAGCATTCTAGTAAGCATTGAGAGGGATATGATAGTGAATTACATCTGAAGGAGACAAAAGTCTGGGGGACAGGGAGGTAAATGATGAGGATTTTAGGTGGAACAAAGAGTGATGGGAACCAAGGAGGAAGATAGCAATCCTCAGGGTATGGTGGGGCTTGCAGAGGAAGTACTGGTTGATCCGGGAAGCTCCTAATGAAGTAAGGAGATATAAGGAAGAATGTTCTCAGCTTTGTCTAGCATGTCTATACCGGATCCTAGTCAGCAGAACACAGCAGTACCAAGAAAGACCCAGAAACACAGCTTCTTGAGAAAAGATGAAGGAATTTTGGAGTCTGATGTAGAGAACAGTCCTGGACATAAGAACCAACTTCGTTGTTGTTGGAGGACTGATGGATGATGGAAAGTCAGAGTGACAGGCTGAGTGACACCCGTGGGGAGAGCCAGGGCTGGGGGTAGAAGGGAAAGGCTGAAGCTCAGAAGACAGACCCAGTGGCTGGAGTAAAACCCAGTGATGCTAAGCAATGCCCAGGCACCCTCTTGGCAGTCACCGCTGGGGGATGGTGGTTTGTTGGCCTCTGATGGGTAGAGACCTGGGCAGATCCCTCAATAAAGAGCCCTCTGACCCCAACACCAATACTGCCGAGCAGTGTAACAATAGGTGCAGGGGAAGAGCATGGACTTGGGGCTCCGACCTCAAATTCCAGCAGTGCCCCAACCTAGCCTGAGCCCACCAGCAACCCCACAGGGCTCTCTGCTCAGTGTTCTCCTCTGCAAAATGGGGTGACAGAGCCACGTCTGCAGGTCAGCATACCACCCAGGGGTCTTTTCTGTATAGTAGTGTCCTGAAAATGACCAGGTGTGACCAGGCCTATTCTTCTAACATAAGGGAGTTCTCTTCCCCTTTATTCAGCCTGGTGTCCAGTCATGGGGCAGAGTGACCAGCTGGCAGAGGTGGAGAGAGTTTCCTGCCCTGAGGGATCCACAGCAAGGTTGAGGGTTTCTAGATGGCGAGTTAGGTGACATGCCCACTTGGTCCTTGGTTCTGGTTCTTGGTTCCTCCAGTGAAATGCCACTCTGACATCGGCTCTGTACCCCCCATGAACTGGAGGAATTACACCCTTCAGAAATCAGCTAGTGAATGAAGCTTGATAAAAATGGTCCCAGAACCCCATTCTCCCTAAATAAGGCCTTACTCTACGTTGTCCCACCCTTAACTTAATGAAAGGTAGGAAACTGAAGAAAGCCCACCTGCCCCAAATAATGCAAAGGATGTAGAAGCCGGAAGAGGACCCAGGGGGAAGCTGGTGCACTCTGCTTGAGAAAGGGGATGCAGTGGGAGGAAGTAGCTGAATCCAAGGGAAGGTAAGACTTGGACATGCTTTCAGCCAAGAGCCCATGACCCAGGTGTGGCCACAGGTGGCTGCATTGTCCTTGTCTCTTGTCCTCCTGGTTCCTCATCAATGGTACATCAATTCTGTTCGAGAAAGGGAGATCAATGTGCCCTCCCCAAAATCTTGACTTTCCAGACTCCTTGTTGCTAGGGAAGATGATGACACAGTTCTTGTCAATGGGATATAAATTTTATTTTTATTAACTAAAACCAGGGCTGAGCATCATATATCTTTTGCTACCCCCTTTCTTGCCTCCTGGGGAGTCTAGCATGTGAGATTGGGAGGAGTCACTTGCAGTCCAGAAGCCCAGCTGTTCAGGGCATGAGGTGGAGGAGAGAGGAGTCTGGGGTATGGCATGATGAGACCTACACAGCCTCCCTCCACACTTGTGTCACAAGGCCATGGACACCCTGTTGTCCAGCCTCAGCTGTCAGGGTTCTATCACATGTAACCCAAGGCAGTCAGCTCCTCCCCAAATCTGCTCTCTCCATTTCTAGCCAGTTGGTGGGGTGGGCTCCAGCCTAAGTCAGAGCTCTCTTGACCTTTGTTCCTCTCCCAGGGCAGTTATCTTACTCAGCTGAGCATACCCATTACAGTCATCTCGGCGAATTTAATGTGAGCATTTGGATGCCAAAGAGTCTTCCTCTCCTTGAAAACCTGCACTGGCCTTAGGAGATAGTTGGTGGTGATTGTCGGCAAAATTGGTTCATTGGCACTGATCTCTTTCCTCCAGGACCTGCCAAGACTGTGACACATGAACATCACTCTGTGATGCCCCATCTAGGCCTGTCCTCTTGCTGCCATATGGCTTGAGTGAGTCCCTCCTCTGTGTCTGGACCTGGGTACCTCCAGAATAGTGAGGGATGTAGCCAGGTGTGGAGACCAGGCTTGTTCTTCTAACATAAGGGAGGTTTTCTAGATCTGTCACATCTAAGGTGCAGGATTAGAGCAGAGGTGGGCAGGTTCCAAGTTGTCCATGGGGAAAACTCCCCACACAGGCCTCATGAACAGAAGAGGTCATCTGATTTAGTCTCCAGTCTTCAAACAGGAATATTCCACAGTTCCCAGAGCACACAGAGAAGTCTTAGGACTTCATTTCAGCCAAGATGGTCATGCCAGACAGTAAGAAGGGCCTGGGGCCAAGACCCAGTGAGGCTGCTCTGAGGTTGGTGAGAGTGGCTGCCTGGGATCACCCTGGGGACAAATCAGATGCTGGGTGGGGCCTAGGTTTGTCTTCTGAAAGGTACTTTTCTACTACAGGATCAAGGGCTAGAAGTCCCACATACATGTTTCCCACTAACCTGTGAGCTCCTCGAGACAGAATATGTCAATTCATATGTGTTTCTGCTACCAAGAAAATGATAAATATATGGGAGAGGGAGAGGAAGAGGGAGAGTTGCCTTAAATAAAGTTGTCAGGCAAATGCACTGCTAACCAGCATACAAGTCCTGCCCAGCCCAGCCCAGCCTTCCTCTGTGGTACCGGTCTTTTACTGTGAACCTCATCCTCCCTTTATCCCTCAGGTCCTGACTCAGGTGTCATCTGCTCTCTGAGCCCTCCTTGACCTTTCTTCTGTCCATTCAGTCTCTCAGTATGCTGGCTGCTTCAGGACAGTGGTTAGTCAGCTGGACAAGAGTCTCTGTTCCTCTCTCTTCAGAGCAGAGGAGACTACCTGAGGAAAAGCTGGGGTGTGTTCCTCAGGTCAACTGAGAGGGTGTCCAGGTCCTCAGTAGCAGGTGGCTACTGAGATGAAGGCTCAAGTGAGCCAGCTCCCTCCTGGGCTGAGGAAGGCTGGCCAGATGGCTGACAAGAGCTGCGACCTCAGATGCACAGGGGTCAGTCACACAGGCCTGCTTCTCAGGAAGGAAACTCCTGGCCTAGAAGGCAAAATTGGGCCTGGGAGCAATATGGATGAAAAACACATTTTGGTTGCTGCTTGGGGCAGAAGGTGCCAGCATCATGGGGACAGAACCCCAGAGATGCCCCAGCCAGTGGTCTGGCTGGAACCCCAGGTCATGAGTCTGAAAAGATAATCATGTGGACCTAGAACACTTCCAATGTTTTTCAAAGAACTAATGGAAATTTCATCCCACGGTAAGATAAAACAGGCTAAATTAAGAGTCTGTTTTTCTTTGCTTTGGGCTGAAATTATGTCAACATCATGTTTTCATGGGAACATAAATTGGAAAATTCACATTGGGAGATAAGCTTTCAAAAGTATGGAATCTGTCTTTCATCCCTTAACCTCCCAGTGTTTCAGTAGCCTTTTCCTTAAAAAAAAATAAAGCTTATTGTGTTTGTTTTTGCCACCACCATCCCTCGTGTCCCCTTGTTCCTTCCCGTCCCCTTTCCTGCTAACATCAGTGCCCTCAAAATATCTCTCGATGTCCACGGTTTTTGTACTTTTTCAAATCTTATGCCCTATCAACATCTAGTATTTGTTTAATCATTCTTGTCTTACTATACATTATTTTCTCAAGTTCCCTCCATTTTGTTGAAAACTGCTGTGTCCCATCTCCCCTCAGGGCTGAGCAAGCCTCCATATTGTGGCTATAATACCTATCATCTTCGTTAATCCATTCACCACTCACCTACGGGTGGGCACTTAAGTCATCCAGAACTTGGCTATTATAAATGATGCAGCTATGAATATTACAGAACATATGGGGTGTTACATGGATGGCTTCATATTCTTTGACTAGGTGCCCAAGAGTGGGATTACCTCAAGTTTAAAAGCTTTCATATACAGTGAAGGAAAACACATGGAGATTAAAAAGACACCCTAGTGAATGGGAGAAAGTATTCCTGTGAGTCACACTGTATTTCCAATTTTAGTGTTTTAGAGGTAAATCCAGATTGCTTTCCATAATGGTTACAACCATTTACATTCCCCCAATAATGAAATGGGCTTCACTTTCTCCACATCCTCCCCATAACTTATTAAACTTTTAAACCTGCTGTTCTCATGGGTTTCTCATCTCTTGTGGTTTGTAGACCTGCAGCTCTCTCATCCAATGCAACAATGAACATTTTTCCCACTTTGTTGGCCTCCTGGATATTCTCTTTGGTGAATTGTCAGTTCACATCTGCTTCTCATTTATTTGTTGAGTTGTATGTTTATTTATTATTGAGTTACAAGATTTTTAAAAACATCTACTCGATATTAGCTCCTTGTCAGCTATATTTTATGTGACTATTTTCTCCCATTCAACCAGCTATCTTTTTAATCTTCTTGCATTTTCTTGTTATAGAAGTTGTCTAACTTAAGATTATCCCTATTGTTGATTCTTTGACTTTAGTTCCGTACTCATAGAGGTCAAGTCACCAAAAACACTTAATTGTTGATGTTGTGAAATATATCATTGATATTTTCTTCTATGTGATTTATTGTTAAAGGCTTTATATGCAAAACTTCCAACCATTCGGAGTATTTTTGTGCATGGGGTTACCAGCTCCGTTCTCTTATGTGTGGCTCTTCAATTTTCCCAGCACCATTTATTGTCCTTTTCCAACTTTACCTTCACAGTTCCTTGACCATTGACTAGGTGACCATTGACTAGGGGCTGACAAGTACATGGATTTACTTCTGGGCTTCCTCATTGGTCTCTTCCATGGACCCATTTATTTACTGTATTTAGTAATTTTATTTTGAAATAAAGTTTTAAATCAGATGGCATCATACTTCCATTTCTCAGAATTGTTTTTTCAACTTAAATCCTTTCGTGGTTCCATAAAAAAACTTTCTTATTTTTTGTTCAATTTCTTTGAAAAACAGTCTGATATTAATGGGAATTGTGTTAAATTATACATCACTTTAGGCAGGATAGAGAATTGATTATATTGATTCTTCCCACCAATGAGCATCAGATATCCTTCGACCTCCTATGTCTCTAAGTCCTTTAATAACATCTCATAGTTCTCATCGTATACATACATCTTTTGTCTGCTTAATTAGCTTAATTTGGGATATTTATTACCTTTCGAATGATTTATAAATGGAGTGATTTTCTTTTATTTCTTTTGCTTCTTGTTTGGTGTTTGTATATTTTTTTAAAAAACTATGAATTTTTCTATGTTGATTCTCTAACTTGCCATCTTGCTGAATTCATCTGTTGTTTTAATAATGTTTGATGGAGTCTTTAGGACTTTTTATATAGACTGTCATACAGTCTGTCAATAGTGATGGTTTCACTTCTTTTCTGATTTCCTGTGTTTGTTTGGTAGTTCTAACCAAACCTCTCATTCTAACTTAAAAAGAAGTGGTGACAAGGGGCATCCTCATTTTGTTCCTGGCACTAAGGGGGAACCTTTCAGGTTTTCAACAGTAAGTACTATATTGGCTGTTGATTTGTCATTTATGTCCTTTGTTATCTTAAGGTAGTTCCCTTGTACTCCTATCTTGTTTGTAGTTTTATCGTAAGTGCTGGATCTTATCTGCATCTTTCTCTATTTTTATTAATAGCATCATATAATTTTTACCTTTACTTTTGTTGATATGAGTTATTAGATTGACTGGTTTATGTATATGAAGATATCTTCATGTTTTAGCACTCCTGGGCTAACTTCAACATAATCCTTGTGAGATACCGTTGATTTCGATTTGCTACTATTTTGTTGAAGATTTTTTGGTTGAACTAATTTGGGTTGTTGGTTTATAATTTTATTTTCTTGTGCTGTCTTTTTCTGGTTTTGGTATTTGGTTGCCATTATAAAATATATTAGGGCACATTCACTCTTTTTGTATTTCTGAAAACTTTTTTTTAAAGGCTAGGTCTCCCTACTTAGTCCCAAACCCACAGATTCAAGTGATCCTTAGCCTCAGCCTCCCAGGTAACTAGGATTACAGGCACGTGCCACCAAGCCTGGCTATTTTTAGAGACTAGGTCTTGCTATGTTGCCTGGGAAAGTCCTGAACCCACAGACTCAAGCAACCCCTGGCCTGGCCTCCCAGAACTGGGATTACAGGAGCGTGCCACTGTGCCCGGCCTTATTTCTGAAAACATTGTAAGCAATATGGGCATTATGTCTTCTTTAAAGATTTAATGAAATTCACTTACAAAGTGATCTAGTGCTGAGTTTTTGCTCTTCAGAAGATATTTGTTGGTATTTCAATTTGCAAGCTTGTGATTGCTTTGTTCAGCTCATCTGTTTCTTCCTGGGTTAATCTTGGTAGACTATATTGATCTGTTTGTTTCTTCAAGGTTATTGAGTTTATTGGCACATGATAGTTCATAGTATTCTCTTTTGATCCTTTGTATTTCTGTGCTATCTGTGGTAATTTGTCTTCTTTCATTTGTGATTCTATTTATTACTGTGTTCTCTCTTCTTTGTTAACCTCATTAGAGATTGTTCCATTTTGATTATCTTCTTCAAGAATCAACTCTCATTTTTATTGGATTTTTTTGGATATAGTCTTTTAGATCGCTATTTCATTTATCTCTACTCTTATTTTTATTATTTCCTTCCTTCCACTAACTTTGGATTGAATATGTTTTGTTATTTTTTGTTTGTTTTTCATGCAGTTTTAGGTGTTTATTTGGAATTTTTCTTGCTTCTTTGGTGGGCCTGTACAGCAATTTTCATCCCCCCTAACCTCTTTTGCTACATCCCCTAGATTGTGGTAGCTTATATCCTAATTTTTGTTCATCTCAAGGGTTTTTTTTTTTTGCTTTGATTTCCGTTGTTATTCAACAAAACAGTATGTTGTTCAGTCTTTTTGTGTTTATAGCTTTTTTCTGATTTATTTTTGTATAGCTGATTTCTTAATTTATGACATTAATATCAGAGACAGTACTTTTATAATTTAACCACATAGTGTTTTTGGGTGGATTGTGCTGTAGATGTCTATTACACCTATTCAGTAGTCTACCTCTTGTATAATATTATTGTTTTCTTATTTATTCTTTGTATTTTGATCTGACAATTATCTTACTGGATATTCAAGTCCCCTAGTATTACTGTGTTATCAGTATTTCTTTATTTATGTTATTGTCTTATATGTCTTGGTACTCCATCATTCAGTGCATACCTACTATGAATGTTGTTTCTTCTTGTTATATTAAATCTTATTGTGGTGTCCATTTCTATCTCTTATTACTTCTTTAAATATGAGTTTGTTCCATCTGATATAAATATAGCATTCCTGATTTGGGAAGGGAGTGTTTGCACTTGTTTATAGGATTGTCTTTTAGTCTTTAAGTCTATGCTTGTCTTTGTTGGTAAGATGAATTTCTTATAAACAGCAGATGGTTGGACTTTGTTTTGAAATTCATTCAACAACTCTACATGTTTTGACTGGTGAATTCAAATCGTTTATGTTTAAGGTGGTTATGGAGACTTAAGTACTTATTGCCATTTTGCCATGTTTTGGTTTTCAGTTTTTAGTTTATCTTGTTTTTTTGATTCTCTGAAGTCACTCTTTTATGTTTTGTTTAGATTCTATGTCCATGGTCTCTTATGTTACTTCTAATTTTTGTTTGAGGGTTCTGCTGAATTCAGTCTACAGTGGGCTATTTGTGTGACCTGCTGGTCAAACAGTCTCTGACTTAATCTGACAGACCTCTTCCTCCTCCTCCATGTTGAATGACTTAGGTGTTTCTTACTTCTACACTCATTGTATTGTGGCTTTATAATAACCTATTTAAGACTTCTTTCATGTGTGACATGGTGAGGATAAATTCTTTTTGTCTTTGCTTTTCAGTGAGTCATGTTATTCTCACTTCCATCTTCAGTATTAATCTTGACTGGTAAAGGATTCTGGGCTGAAAATGTTTTTCTTTAAGTGCTTTAAATATCTGCTGCCAATGCTTTTGTGCCCTGAATGTTTTTACTGAAAAGTCTGCTGACAGTTTAATTGGTGTTCCCTTATGGTTTCACCTGTTCTCGCTTTGTTTTTAGTTTTCTGTCCTCGTCATTGGTTTTCAACAGATTTTTTGTAATATGTCTTGGTGTGCATGTGACTGGTATTTTATTAGGAATTCTTTGGGGCTCTTGAATTATGTCATCTGACATTTCCCAGGTTGAGATGGTTTTCAGCAATTACTTCTTTTATGAAAACTTTCTATAGTTTCCCCTTTCTCTTTTCCTTCTGCAAGTGTTCTGATATAGATGTTATTTCTCTTTAGGTCATCCAAAAGGACTTTCAGACAATTTTCATTTTTTAGTCTTTTTTCTCTATGTTACTCTATTCATGTGTTTTCTGACATTGTGCATTGGAGCTCATTAATTGTCTACATTGTTTTCAGTGTAACTGTCTCATTCTTTTCTCTCTAATTTGTTGCTGTTTTATATACTTCATTTCTTTAGAGTCAGACAGCCTTCTTAGAACTGTCACTTCAATTCCTCTTGAATTGTGTTTTCTGGGTTGAATCTCCTCTCAAGTTTGCCCCAACCCAGGATTTGTGGCATATTCTTCTGTCTCTTCGTTTTTCACTTTCATGGGTTGTAATAGGATGCACTTTCAAACTTTTGACTTTGGACCTGTTGAAGTAATCAGAGGACTGGTACCTGTGAGGGGTAGCAGGGAAAAAAGAACCAGGGCAGAGTCTGTCCCCACAGGGGAATTTATCCACTGCCAGTGTCTGGGAATTGGAATCCTAACCCAGGATACCAGAACTATACAGGACAGACAAAGGACACACACCAGCAAGGAGACAGCCAACATGACTGTCACTCCACCATAAGAAGCATCATAGCAAAGGAGACTGAAGAACCAAGCCACACACCTGCCCTGTGAGAGGTTCCTGACATGCAAGACCTGGCTACCTGCTGGAGATATCAGCAGACTGAACCACTGCATTCCAGGAACACAGGTTCTCACCCAGGAAAACAGGACATTACTTCAGGAAAAAAGAGACCAGTGATCCAAGCATCAACCAAGGACTTGCAGCAAGAGAGGAATCGGAGTAACTGGAGGGGAAAGGGGGGAAAGGGAGAGGAATATAGGGAGGATCATAAAGGGACTAATAACTATATAGCTATTGTTAAGTGCCCCCAGCATAGAGGATAAGAACACTCCATACACATTCAATGCAACCGCAAGAAAAGGTTTTATTGGCTAGCTTAAATTAGGGACCACCTGTAACCTGGTTCACTGCAACAGCAGTCCCTTCAGAGTATAGAGGTTGGATCCCCCCATTCCCCAGAGTCCATTCTTTCATACAGTTTCACGGTCTAGAGGAATTTTCCACTGTGGACCCCTTGGTTGATTTATGGCCAATGGGTTGTCCTTGGTTGACCCTTTGGAGAAGCAACGCTGTTTTCCTGGAGCCGGAAAGTCTAGTCTCAGAGTTCTGCAACAGAACTTAGGGCAAAAGGGCATGGAGAGGTCGAGGGGGGAGTGGGCTACAGGCTAGTACTCTTATCAGCTACACTACATTTCCCCCCCTTTGTCTGGGGGTGTTACGGGCTAACATTCTTGTTATCTATGCACTATGACCAATGTTGCATGAAAAAAATTTTAAATTTTTTAATTAAAAAGCAAGTAAGGAAAATTAAAAAAATAAAGAAAGTAAAAAGGACCAGCCCCTGCCACACTGAGTGCTGGAGTTGTAGGGATCCCTGTGGTCCCCTCCCTCGGGGCAGGTCTTTGCCTAAGCAGCTCTTATAACCTTGTGTCCACTTGCATTCTAGGCTATCTTTGCACTAGATGCAGTGCTTTGCATATATTGTAGTTGATACAAGGCCATGGGTTAAGGGTTGTTATGTTTTTTCCAGCAGGGAGCCTTATCCTAAATTGCTCACCCTCTTCCTAGCAGGGCTCAAACTCTTGTTTATGCAAGTGTTCACTCATTGTCTTGGCATTAGCCCTAGGGTACAGTGGCTACTGTTTTGAATATCTCACCCTTAGCTTGAGCAGTGACTGCATCTACCAGGAGGGACAAGTTATCTGAGTTGTTTCTGCCTCAGGTTCAGGCTCCAGTTGTTTTGTGTTAGAAGCCTTGCTCTATACCCCTGTTCGGGCAGCTCTCCAGCAGTGCACCCCTGTCTTGCACATGCTGTGTCCCATCTTGTCTGGGGCAGTACTGGATCTCAGGAGTCTATGTCAACAAGTGCCACTGAATCAGTCACTCAACTTGTCCTTCATAACACACACACATCTGATAAAATCTAATGTTTCCACTAGACTTCCAAGTCAAGTCTGCCTCTCTTGTTCATTGCTTAGCACACTACAGAAAATGGTGAGTGGATGAATGAATGATGGTTTGACACACCTCTTCTTTAAGTAGTGAACTATTAATCTAGAACAACTTTCTTCTATCTTCAGCCCAAACTGGTGTGATTGCACTTTCTTTGCATTTTATTGTCCCCATCACAAGCTAAGTCTTACCATAACACATTAGAACATGTTTACTTATCTGCCACTACATCTAAAATTTCAGCTCCCTTGTTTCATTCAGCACTGTATCTCTCAAAAGAGTGCTTGGTATATGGTTCCTGGCACCTTGGTGATGCTGATTTTTTAAATTAGTAAGTCCAAGGTGAGAAGAGACCTAGGAACCCTAAAAATGAGGAGTGGAAAGTGGGGGGGCAACAATTTTAAATTTAGCTTACTGGTCTGAGCTTGGCATAGATGAGTTTATTCACTGTCTAACCTATTTGGGGAAGTGGATAGAAATGTCTGTGTTTCTGTGCTAAATGTGTATTTGCATATTTCTGTTTAACTAGAAAAGTATAAATTACCCTCAAGAGAGGGAGAGGGGGAGGCAGATGGTCTCTGTTT
>PVHY01014210.1:0-17899 GCA_004024945.1 Uropsilus gracilis
GGCCCCTAGTGATCTTATTTTTTCTGCTTCTCATTCTTATTAATATATAATTGTAGGCATCTTTGTCAAAGAAGGTGGTTCACATTAATTTACAATTTGAGGAAAGTAGTAAGTTTCACCTTGTGGATTAAATTATGGACAATTTTAGTAAGTGTTCTGTAGATGTTTGAAAAAATGTATTTTCTGTAGCTTAAGTGTATGTCAATTGATAATATTAATCTTTTTCTGTGCTTTTTTTATCATGCTATTTAATTTGTCAAATATTAGGAGAGGTATATTAAAATCTCTCCTGATGTTTGTTTTGTAAACTTTCTCTTACAGTCTAACAACTTTTGCATTATGTATTTTGATAGCTTCTTTAAAATGAAATATTGCTTTAGCCATAAAGTCAGTCTTCTAAATGTAGTTTTATTGACTTTGCTTTTAATTCTCCATGGCCTAGTATTGAAATGCGAATTGTTTTTTGCCCTCTTATTTTCACTTGCTTGGTATAACTTTTTTCTTTGCTTTATTTTTAGTATTTCTCTCATTTAGTCCTAGAATATTTGTCTTGTATTAGAAGGGTTTAATACATTCACATTTATTATGGTAAATTTTCCCTTGATTTTGATATGGTATTTGATACATGATATGTTCAACCTTCATATATCCTTGCTTTTTAAACTTATTTCTCTAGTTTTCCTTTTGCTTACTTTGTCTTTCTCTTTTAAAATGGGCTGGAATTTGTATGTATTACTAGTATGTGCAGTTCTTAGAAATTGCTGCCCTCTGAAAATCTGTGATTGTAGTGTTTGTGGAGTTTTTACTAGTTGTCAATTTTGGTGTGTAAATACTCCCACATGGCCAATTTCAACTTACCAGCATGATATAACTGCATTCAAAGATAGCTCCAATGTGCTACTGGATTCATTCTGCTAATGATTATATTTACATTACAAAATATGATCTCTATACCTCTTCAAACAAAAATGTGTGTCAGTTGACTTTCTCTATTTTGGATGAGAGGTTTAATATGTATTTTTCTGTTGCTGTTAATCCCCACTAACTCTCCAGTTTTGTCGAAATAATGACCTTGTGAATTATTTTTGTTATATAATTTGTCCTTTAGAAATGATTTTGCAAGTTCTATAATATACTATTACCAAAACAGTTATTTTTATATTAACTGGATATTGTTTGATTAAAACACTCATGAGCATATTTCATTATATTTGGGGGAATTACTCAAATGACACTCAGTTTCCTAGTTTTTCTAGATACTTTCAACCCTGTACTTGAATTAAATTAGAATAGCAGGATGGATGATATGGCTTATTATCACTTAGACATTCAGAAGTAACTCTCATCCAGTCAATGTGTTAACAGGATAATTTCCAAGGACTAGCACAAGAAACAGTAAAGATTTCACTCTAGACTATATGTATATGGAAATGGTTCTCCACTATGTCACACAGTATTCCCAATAAAGAATTTCATGTGCGAAATTTCTTTTAGAATTCAACCTCTTTGTATTGGAAAGCTTCTTTAAGGATCATGAAGATATGTATCTTTTTTCTACAACTTTCAGAGATAAATTTGAAGCTCAAGTTCAGGAGTTTTGCAGATTCTTGAGTGAGATTTTCCCTGAATGTGACTTTCAGTTCATAATTTTATTTTGGCTTGCCATGATAATACCTATTTAAGTTTTCTCATCATTTTATTGCATATACTCCTTAAAAGCTACTTTATACAGGCAAGGAGAGTAAAATTAAATTAGTAAAGAGAAACTACAGAAATTCTATAGTTATGCTTTATTTCTCCTGATTATAATGATAGAATTGAATACTGTTTTTATTTCAAGTTCCTTTCATAAGTCAAAGCTACAAAAACCTTATTTTGGTTTATGAACTTTTGGTTATCAACTGACTTCTTAGATATGTAGTGAACAAGATAGAATACTCTTCATATCTTATTCAACATGTTTCTTCAACTAGTTGAAGTAAAATTAGAATAAGGATTAATATTGTTCTGGTGTTCATGCTGATATTATAGCATTTTTGCTTTATAACGTCTACTGAATTTTTCTAAATCTTTATAGGCATTCCTGAGGATGTCTTCTTTTTATCAATCTCAGTTATAGAGCAATGACATAGAAAGGTCCCTGAACTAAGAGTCAGAAGTCTGGTTTCCAATTTTAGTTAAGATTTAGTTACAAATTTATCTTTTGATTTGTGGTAAATCACTTCGCTTGTCAAAGTCTTAGAAGTGAAAGGATAAAGTGATGTGCACTTTAAGATTTCATCCAACTCTAACATTATTGAATTCTGAAAAGGATAGTTAGTGAATGCCTAATGATAAAATTTGTTTTTCATACCTTCATTGCAGCGACATTATTCCACTTTTGGCCATACCTGAAGTGTTTATTACTAAATGTGCGTGTTAATATAGTTAAAACAAGGTGCAATGAAACAATGAGTATCTCATTTATGCATGCATAATCCTTATTCTGATGACATCTTGGATTCCTTGGTATTACTAAAATAACTTTTTCTGCTTCCATAATGACAAAATAACATTAATAATACATTCCAGGAATATTAACAACATGTACTAATGAGAAATCTAATAGCCAAAAACCATATAACAATAAAAAATAAACTGGATTGTGTTTTTTGAGTGTTTCATTCACTTTTGTTACTGAGATCATCCTTATAATCCGTTGGAATTTTAATGGTGTGACTCTCATGAATGATATTATAGTTCCTGAGAGTACCTCATAGAAAAACAGACTTGTTTTTCACTGTTTCTAATACTAAAGAAGAGGCATCCTTTCACTAAGTCCTGTGTCAGAAACACTCCTATGATAAGAACTTCCCACCATATTTAAATGTGAAAATAAAAGTGTATATAAGTACCTTACCCTGGGACTACCACAGGGAAAAAGTGCTATTATTTGTAAGATCAGTGGCAAACCAAATTATAAATCAACTTATTTCTGGTTTACTGCTCACTTAGGTAACCAGCCACCATGGTGATCCTCACATTCTCCTATTCGCAGATTATCCAGATTGCTTAATCAGATTGTGCGATGCTTAGTCTGCATGACCAATAGTATGTGGCAGAAGTGGTGGGGAAGTAACAAAAGTGATGGTATGTAAGATCATGTAACAAAAGATTATGATTTTTGTCTTCGTAACTTCCTCCTCAGAGCACTCACTTTAGGGAAGATATGCAGTGAGTTCCTGTATGAAGAGGTACACAGGTACTAAAACCTCCTGCCAACAATCATGTCTGTGAGCCACCTTCGAAGAGAATCTTACAACCCTGTCAAGTCTTCAGAAATTATATCCCTAACCTGACTGTAACCTCATGAGAGATTCTAAGCAACCACCTTGCTGAGGTGCTTCCAAATTCCTTACCCTCAGACTGTATAAGAAAATCAATAATCGTTGGTTTACCTGCTAAGTTTTAGAATAATTTGATATACAGCAATAGATGACTAGAGTGTTCCACTTTAATATTAATAGGTTAAAAATACTTTTCAGAGTACTTTTTCTTAAGTCTTTCACACTTAACTATACAAACAATGCCATTGAGCTCATTCTCAAAAAAAATGCAATTGTTTTTAACTAACTTTGCTAATAAAATTACAGTATTCTGTTATAAGCCTGGATAATTTAATGAAAAATTGGCATTGGAGGGGGGAGGTGAAGGAAATTATTAGTGACTAAGATAGATTTAAGAGATACACCAACAACTTCAATAAGTGATCTTAATAGGTTCCTGAGTCAAACAAAATGGAAAACAGAGATGCTTAAACAATTTGTGAAAATTGAACATAAGGTTTATCATTCAAGAGTGATGGTAACAAAGGAGGGAAGGAAGGAAATAAGATAGAAGAAAAAGAGAGGGAAGGTAAAAGGGAGGAAGGGAGGGAGGGAAGCTGTAGAACCCAGAATGAAAATATCAGGTAGAATAAATATAGACTGAGCAAAGAAATTATCAGTAAAATGAATTAAAAATATCAGTAAAATGAATTTAAAAATTCATTTTGTAATTATGTAATTATGGTACAGTATTGGTCATGTTTACATGGTTGTATTGTACCCCTTATTCTCCACCCCATTCCCACCCCCACCCACCTCCCCACCCCCATTACTTCAACTCCTCTGGCTGTAAGCTGTTAGTCTATGTTTGGTCCACTGGCCTTTTCTTTTTCTAAAGCTATGTTCTTAACTGTAACCAGTTTTTTTTTTTATTTGTCTCTTTAATCTTTTTTTGTTATTAAAAGCAAGTTTCTTTGGATTCCTTGTCCCAGATTTGTATAAATGCCTATGTCTGTCTTTTTTTTTTTTTTTGTTGTTTTTTTTTTTGAAAACAAACTGGAAACTTGTTTCTCTTTTTGTACAAATGAGAGGTTGTCCTTTGTTTCCTGGGTATAGATTTGCACCCATGAACAGCAACAGATGAGGCTGCTTGGATCTCCAGGAGTAGCTGAGGCAGATAGTCAGGCTGAGCACACTGGGAATTTGTTATCATGCAGATATGTGGTGTGTTTCTCCGGGATCCTTTCTGTCACTTGTTGCTGGTTCTGTGCCATACAGTTTTGATATCTGGGATTGGGAATGCAACTCCAGCTGATGGTGGTGAAGCATTTTCTGCTGGGGCAGACTTCCCCAGGTGGTTGGTTGAGCTCCTCTCCTCTCTCTTGTTGGCAGTTCTGCCAAGGGGCCACAGGTATTCACGGTAACTTTCTTCTTCCATTGATTGGTAAAGGAGGGAACTTCTTTCACATTGCACATTACTGTGGACCTGGGAGTTGATCCCCCAGTGCCAGAGACAATGTGGATAGAAATCTGTGACAGGTCACCTCAATCGCTGGTTTTACCTGCCTATCTTAGTAGTAGTTCCCAATACAGTGTTTGTCCCACCTAGGTGGTGAGTGTATCCAGGGCCATTATTACTTTTATTATTTATTACTATTCCTTTCCTCTGCATTATATCTGAAGCTGGAGAGATTGGATTTTTCATTTCTAGTGCAGGTCTATTGAGGTTGAGTAAACCAAAAGGGGACCCCCCACCTAAGCCAGAGGGTGCTCAGTTCTCACCCCCTGACTATGTGGAGGCAGAGACCAGCTTCCCCAGCCTGAGATCCCTGAACCCAGAATCCCTGAGACCCTGAGGTCCTGGTGGTATAAGACTTAACCATGCCCCTCACCCCCACCCCTGCCAGCAGCCTAGGTTGTAGCTCCTCTCAAAGGATCCTCATGGTTTGAAAGGACTTCCACTCCCACCTTGAACCTGACAAGGCTCACGGGTTGGGCTTGGAAGGCAGAGCCCACTATTCTCCTCTCTCAGCTCATGCCCCTTGGGTGCCCTGCCCCCACCCTGACACTGAAAGGGTGGAAGCCCGATCTCCAGCCCAGAGGCCCCTAGGCTCTGAGATCCTGAGAGCTCTGTGGTGCAGGATTTACCCTATCCCCTAGTGGGGGGCTCCCCAGAGGGGTAGGCCTTACAAGGGGCCTCAGTCCCTATTCTCAGCCCAACTTGGATCAGGGACCGGCCTAGAAGGCGGTGCCTACAAATCCTGTCTCCTAGCTCCACACCCCCAGGGTTCTTCCTAGCCTCCACCCCCCCCAACTAAGGGAGGAGGCCAGGCCCCCCAGTCCAAGAACCCTAGACCCTGAGACCCTGTGTCCTCAAGAACCCAATGGCATGGAACTTGTCCTGCTTGCATCCTAGCTAGCAGTCTAAGCTGCAGCAGAGGTGTGCTGGGGGCCTCCCCTGGATCCAGTAGGTCAGGGGGGAACTTTCAACTCTCCCCGTGGCAGAGCCTACTGATCCCCTCCTCCCTAGTCCAAGCCTGGCAGAGGTGCTACCCCCTGCCCATGTGGAGGCAAAGGCTGGCTTCCCTAGCCTGAAATCCCTGGACCCAGAGTCCCTGAGACCCTGAGGTCCTGGTGGCATAGGACTCACCCTGCCACCCTGCCCCTGCAAAGAGCCAGGCCTTGGCAGGAGTGAGCTGGAGCTCCTCTCCAAGTGTCTGTATGGTTCAAATGGTGAAGTAAAATTTTATGCAAATAAAATATTAACTATTTTTGAGTTTCAGAGAAAAGTTTTAAATAGTAGCAAAATGACATTGATACATATTAAGGTCCTTATTATTATTAAAAGAAACCTTGAATAACTTGCTAGAAAAAATATGAAAACTTTTAAATTTAACTTACATATTTACAAATGTGGTGCACTAAATAACCTGAAAATCCCCCAATGACAAAACAGCTAGAAATTCTGAAATAAAAGATAACAGACATACTTCTGTATTCCACTGAAAGGAAAAGAAATCACCAGGAATAAAGTATGAAGGAAAAAATGGAAGTCAGAGAAATAAACTTCTGTGTTGATACTGCAAGAGTACTAAGAAATGTTATTGATTACAACAATATGGAATTTAGTTTTAAAGTCAAAATAAGTCTAAGACAAGAAGCCTAGACTATGCATGCATGTGTAGGTAAAACTGAGAAATTCCTCACAAATGGTTCACCAATGCTACAATTTGAATAAAAGTAGAAGTATGTAAATAATTGGAAGAGTAGAAAATAAAATTATTTGTTCTTCTGTTCCCTTCTTTGTGAGGAGATGAGAGAACAGAGAATCTCCTTTAAAAATATCTAATAACCAGACCATCTCAAAACACTGAGTGTGTGCTTTGTATCTATTTTGATCTATTTTAAGGAACTGGTTATGAAGGCTAACAAGTTCCAAATCTCCAGAGTGAGCCAGTAGCTTGGAGACTGGGTGAAAATCTAATGTTGCAGTTCAAGTTTGAAGGCCATACACTGAAGATCCAAAAAAGAGCTAATGTTGCAATTTAAGTCTAAAAATCATCTGCTGTAGAAATCCTTTTCCCTCAGGGTATGTCACTGTTTCTATCTTCAGGCCTTCAACTGATTGGATGAGGCTCACCCATATTATAAAGGGTCATCTACCTTATTCCCTGTCTATTGATTTAATCTAAGTAGTCAAAGATACCCTCACAAAAACATCCAGAATGTGTGATCACATATCTAAGTATTGTGTCCCAGTCAAAATAATACATAAAAGTTGCCGTACCAGTTGACTAATCTAGGAGACACCTCCATCTCTGTTCTACCTTGTCTCTTACCCATAATACTAAAGAAGTCGAAAAAACGAAATTACTGATGTTCTTGCTCCTCTGATCCAGATCTGGTTCCCAAGACATAACAGAAGTTGACTGTGGCAAAAGGAGTGACTTCTACCTAATATATATTTTTTTATTTAAACAGAAAAGACAAGGATAGTCTGTTCCCATTCCATTTTTATATGCCTTTTTGAGGGACATGCTGCCTGAAGCTTTAGTAGGTACCTAGAAAACATGAGTTTTCTAGCTACAAAGGATGGCATACCTGAAAAAAATAAATTCTGGGATTTTCATGCCATTATTGAGAAACCCCATGACTCATAGCCTGCTTACTTACAGCTAATTTGTGAGTTGGATTGACTCTGTTGCTTAAGTCACTCTTAGATATTCTGAAACTTGCAACCAAAAATACTCCAATTTGATAAAAACTTTGAAAAGGTATTTGAGAGAAGAGACTAATGCCCACTAAATATGAAAATGTGCTCAATAGTAGTCAGAGAAACATTACAACATTTGAAGTAGGTGAGAGTGTTTGGGGGAACGGTCACACACCAATGTTACAGTGAGTGTGAATTTCTGAGACTTTAAAAGCAATCTGCCAATATCTAGCTTAATGTATCTACATTATATGTATATCATTTATATTATATGCATATAATACATATTGTAGTTATAACTTTAATCAATAATCCCGTTCTACGGAATATAGTCTAAGAAATAAACCTTTCTTGTGTAAGTGATGGAAGAGAGTGTCCTTCATGAGTTGCTCACAATCCCACAGTTCTTGCTGGGTATGCTAAGAGAATAAGGGACCATCTTTTTGATCTTTAGTGTCAATATATACTAAAAATATACAGAAATGGGGAAGAGGAGGAGAGACAACATGAAAAAGGAAATCACTTTGACCAACTCCATTCAGGCCACTAATAAAACTGAAATCCAAAGCAGGCTATTTTCAGTTTCATATGTAGTAGCAAATAACCTGGACATACAATACATCAGATATGTTTGCCTTGTGTTTTTTTTAACTCTTTGCTGCCTACCTCCATGATGAAATAATATGTCCATTGATTTAATATAATTAGTTTTATTCAAACTGATATCTTGCCAGGTAACACACTCTTAGAAGAAAATAAATCTTTATTTAAAAAAATGGAGAGTAGCTCAATGGGCAGTAGGGAGAAAAAGCCACTTGGCCTTGTCTTTCTTTTTGGCAATAGCAGATATGGAAAATAGGGTTCCTTCAATCCTTGTACAGGTTCCAAAAATAGCACATATGTGCAATGCAATAGTATTTTAATTTTTTTTTAATTACAATATCACTGGCTTACAGTACTTATAAGTTTCAGGAGTACAGCTTAAAAACTCAACAAATGTATATGGCATAACACCCCATCCACCACTATCTAAGTGATCCTCTCTACCTTTTGTTGTTTGTTCATTTGATTTGTTTATTTATATTTCATATATGAGTGAACTGATCCAGTATCTTTCTCTTTCTCACCAATTTTACTTAGCAAAATCATTTCAAGGTCAATCTACATTGTCACAAATTGCAAAACATGGTGCAACTTTAAATATGAAATAACAGACTTCAGATAAATTCCAGACTGTCCATTTTAGACTATATTTCAGAGTCATTGAAATCACAGGTGGGTTAGGTACCCTCCAAAATGGCCCCCAGTGATGTCAACCTCTTGGTAGTCATAGATACTATAATTTCCTCTCTTTAGGTACAGACTGGAGTTACTGACTTTCTAACAAGGGAAACACGATAAACTTGATGGAAATGCCACTTCAAGATTAAGATACAAAAAGATTGTACCTTCCATCTCCAACTCTCATTGTTTTATTCCAAGAGAAACCAGCTGTCCTGATATGAGTTGTACTATGTTGTGGTCGGCATGGCAAGAAACAATGAACCCTGCCTAAAGTTAAGCAAGGACCTGAGGCTGTCCAAAAGTAACGAGTAAACTTGGAAATGGATCTTCTCTCAATTGAACCTTAACAATAACATGAGAAGATACTTTGATGTTTGTATTGAGAGAACCTGGGCCCAGTGACATCCAAGTAAGCTGCACATAGATTTCTGACCACTGTAAGTTGAGATGTTTTTTATTGAGAATTTTTAAATTGAGGTATATGATAATTTGCTGAAGAGCAAACTGCTATAGAAGGAAAATTAAAAACACCTCCAACTCAGAAACAAAATAAACTTTTGAAAATCCTTTAAATTGAGATAATGCAAATGAAACGATTGGAGAGAGAGAGAAAAAAAAGAGAGAGAGACTTATTCAAGCATATTTGGATAGTGTGCTGCTACTTTCTGAATAGATATAATTCTTCAGAAATAGGGAACAAAATTTCCCTGTTCAGTTCTTACTCCTTCCAATTTAGGGTGTGAAAACCAGCAAATTATGAGCTCCTTTTTGACTATGGATTGATATCACCTATACTAACCTTATCTAATTATAATCTTAATTTCTTCACATTCTCCAGAAGTCAGTCACCTAATAAGGGATATCCTAAAAAACATTAAATTTTGCTTTTCTAACCCCTGTCTCTTTCAAAAGAAGTGGTATAGAGCTGAACAATAGTTTTTTTGTCACAACACCTCATTTTTAATGTTCTATGCCATATAAAACTATTTATGTAATGTTGAGTAATATTCTTAGAAGTCTTGAACAACACATATACAAAATGCTGTCCTTCTATGAAATGGTAAGTGAATCTGTATGTACATAATTACTAAAATTTCATTACATTGTAATAACTCAGAAAAAAGCCGTCTGGTTTGGTGAAAAGAATATTTAAGAATTTTTTTTCAAAATGCATCTTCTCCACCTTCAGGTTCATCATCAAGAAAATAAGATACAAGTGGTAGTACATATTCAATATAAAATATTCATAAAAATCAACCATAATAAATTGCATAAAAATACATCATAAATATTGGCATTTAGTTTCACAGCCTGAAATGATTTCATTTATGTGCTTTAAGTTTTTGATACCATGATGGGATAAAATAATGAATTGTTTCCCCTTAATATTTAGTTGAAATTTAAAATTGTCAGCAGAAGAAATTTTGAGCTTCTTCAATAAAAATCATACTGATTCCAAATTCTAAATTCTAAATTATAGTGTTGTATTAGCAGATGTGTTCTGAATGTTCCCGCACATAAACTGATTTTGTTAAGCTTCGTCTGTTTAATTTTCTTCCATATTATCTTTCAGTGTCTTGTAAGGTAGAAAAATGAGCAGTTATACTTAAATTAATACAGAGTATTAATACGGAGTATTAATTTAAGTAGCATCCATGAACAGAGAGTATATGGTACAGCTTTAGTATGTTTGGTAAAGTTCCCTTAACAGAAGAATGGTTAATAAAAGTTCAACAAGCCCTTTTAGTCTAGCGAGTTATGAAAAAGATGGCAACACATTATAATTCACTGTATGTATCCATGTAAATAAGCTATGTAATTTACTATGTGTATACATACCATTAACAAACCCATCACTGATAAGAGCAGAATGGTGACCTTTACCCTCTAATTTAATACAGTTTGGGTGTTTTTACTCATCCTAGATGTTGTACCCTTTCCCTTAAATTGACATGCATATAACTTAAAAGAATGCATTTTCCAATACTAAGAATTATACATAAACTGATTTGTTTTTGGACTGCAAATTCTCCTAGTGAATTATGCATGGATCTGCCAAGGAAGTTATAATTCTGTCATTCTACATAGATTGTTCAACCAAGAAACCTGAGCTGATTTAAAAGTATGCTGTGATTGTAAACCACTTTGGGATCCTTTGGGATAAAGCACAATGTGTAATAATGTTATACCATATGAGAACAGGTAGGAACAAGAATGACAGACATATGAGGTGTTAATCATTTAATATTATTTCTAAATTATTCAAAGTGATTCCCAAGACAAACATTATCTTCTGACATCAAATCCATGTAGACTTGACAAGTAGAAAGCATACTGTTGCTTTATATTGCCCCTATCTTTTCTCTTCATATTCATAAGTCAATAGTAAGTTGGACTGCTTCTTTACAAAAGACAGAACTGCATCAATAGACATTATCCATGAAATAAAGCTTACATTGTACCCTGGGGAAAACTGATTTTCCCTAGATACTCTTAAAATCCCTACAGTGGTCAACATGCTGTTCTACCTTCTGTTTTTCACATGGAGAGAAATTTCCTTCTTTGTTAAATTCAACAGAAATTTGACTTTTTTTCTAAGGTAGCCTTTTGGGACATTCTGAAACCTTTCTCAAGATTGTATCATTTATTTGCCTGTCACAAAAAAATGCAAACAAAATGCTAAGCTTTAAATAATCGCTAAATATTATATTGGAAATCTCCCTTTCCTTAAGCTCAGATCAAGACTTGGTTGTTAGTTATCAATCACAGAAAAAGTAATTGTTGGTATTTGGTAGACAGAAGCAAACTAAGGAAACATGAAGCAATAGTTTCAGGGAAGAAAGAAAGATCAATAAAACTTAGTAATCTGTTTTCATCCACTACAGAGTAAACTTTTATCTTCCTTTTCAAAAATATGTATTGAAGTGCTCTTCTTGTCCTTCAATCATGCCAATGAAAATTTCTCTCACATTGCTAATGAGAATCCTAATGACATTTCCAAATGAGTTTTGACATAATTTTTATGATTAAAGGAAATATGTTTAAAAGAAAGTTGGAAAGATTCGTAGCAAAAAAAAAGTCATCAAAATTTAACATATTAGCTTAGGATGCATCTCATACTAAAGAATTAAAAGGCTATTTTTAAATTCCTGTCCATTATAAAAACTACTATCTTGTGTGAATAGATTTATTTCAAGGACTTAGTGAAGCTTCAGAGAACATTACTTACACAATTTAGGTAATCAGTCTACTAGATGACTCAGTGAATTAAGGAAACCAGAGTTTAGAATTTCAAGAATGTATTAAATAATACTTTGCCTCAAACATGTGTATTAATCTGTGCATCTCCACAAACTGATACACTTATAGCATATATCTATGATTATATTAAAAATGAACCATAGGTAATTCTACTTTTTTCTCTAAACAGGGAAGTTCTTTTCTTTTCTCTGTTTATCTTTTTCAAATATCATTTCTCATGCTTTTTCCTTAAGATTTTAAATGTTATATAAACTATCTCTAATAGGTTTGAAATGGTTTTCTGTCCTTTCCAACCCAACTACTCCTCATGAAATTAATATTGCTATATTGCAAAGTAGTATTGGAAAGAAGTAAATCTAAAAGTGAACCTTCTTAATTGCAATTAAAATGTGAGAATATAGAGTCTCTTGCCACCAGCCATGAAATTGAAATGTTGCGCTTTGCCATAGCTTATTAAACTGCCCCTGTTGCTTTTTAGGATTCGGACATTGAACTGATCAAGATTTAAGGACTTGATATAAATACTTCATGACACTGGACTTCATTGACTACTAATTCTCATGATGAACACATACCTATCAGAAGGATGAAAACTGGTTTATGCAGATGTTTGAAATCAAAGGGGAAAAAATAGAGATACTTTCTACTTATGGACAGCAACAAAAAATAGAGGGCAGACAATCATGAATCTTATCAGGTTGGAAGTACACTGCACTTTGTTCCAAACTATGCTTAGTGTGAGCAAACATAATAAACAGGAGACATGACAGGGGATAAAATTAATAATCATCCCCTACTTTCCTAGCAAGGACCTTATACTGTACATTTCTTGTGTGACAAAGGCAAAATTATTTGCATTTTAAAGAATAGTTCCATAGGATTTTTCCTTCGGCAAGGGTAAGCTAATGTTTGTCCACCACATCTTAACCTACTACTATCTCAAGAAAGAGCAAGATCAAGATGCCACTTAAATAAGGCCTGGATAATGGGGCAGAACAACTTGGCTCATTGTTTAAGGCAGAAACTTTTAGACTGAGATTCAAAAGTTATAGGTTGAAGAGTATGTCTTTTGGTTACTAGCCCATGAAGCTGACTAGATGCAAACTGTCAAAAAGTTGATTAAGATTTGAAAAGGATTTGGATTGATAACCTACGTGAAAATAAATGAAAAATGTTGAAAACAGAGCCAAGAAATAGAAAAAGATTCTCTGCTGACATTGTTTAAAGCTTAGAGTCACAACTAACACTGTTAGTGTGTAACTAAATAAAACCCAGATACCCCAGGGTCCTGGACATCTGTAAACAAAAATGTAAGGAAGTAGACTCTTAATATGAAAGATTTTTAATAGAGCTGATGTGCAGAGAGAGCCTTTCAAATAACAACCAACAGTATTTCAGGATCATATACATGACATGCAATGAAAAACCTATTACCAAGTACCAAGGTACCAAGGTAGCAGGTACTTAACCTAATCTGGGCCATAGAGGTCCTCTTCCCGTATCAGCAATCTTCAGCTAGCCTTCAGGAAGTTTCCCAGATCTTAGACTCAACTACAAGCACCTCAGAAACCAGCACACAACCAAGTCTAGTTACAAGATTCAACCAATACCAATAACACAGTCACTTTTCAGGAAGCACTATGAATATCAGGATAACCAATCAGTACGTCAGGCACAGGACCCAGTGTGGACCACACACAAGGCCCTGCACAATGCAGACTGCCAGTTGCCCTCAGGTGAGTGTCCCAGCCAAATATGAGAGGAGTAGAGTCATGTCTAACAGATGTGAAACCCAGAACAGAGAAGTCCTGAAAAGATGCAGAGACAGACTAATAGTCTTAGAAACCTCAGGGGAATGCAACACCACATATGGAGAACATATCACCAGAATGCAACCAAAAAGACATATAAGAGCTGTTTCTGATATCAGATACAGAATTCAAGTTTTAGGAGCCAACATTCCCCAAATTCAAAATAGACATTTTTCCAAGTGCACATTGGACATTCTCCAGATTGATCAACTATTTGACCACAAGTCCAATACCAACAAATTCATGAAGATTCACATCATACTGAGTGTCTTTTTTGAATCTAATGGTATCAAAGTAGTAATCAACCACAAAAAGAAAACAGGGAAAATCTGTAATATCTAGAGATTGAACAACAAATTACTGAAAGAACACTGGATCAATGAGGAAATCACAGAAGAAATTAAAAAAAAAAAACTCAATACAAATGACAGTGAGGATATAATCCATCAGAATATATGAAACATAGCAAAAACAGTATGAACACAGAAGTAGAGCAATACAGGCCCACATCAAGAAACAAAAACAAATTGTCATATTAAGAAAGTAGTGGGAAAAAAGAATCCAAAATCAGTATAAAGAAAATGAAAATTAAGGCAGAAATAAATGATATAGAAATTAAATTGGCTTTTCAAAAGATCACTGAAACCAAAAGCTGGTTCTTTGAAATAACAAAAATGAACATGCTTTGGTGGTGGCAGTGCTATCATACTTGACAGGAAAAATTCTATATTGTCAAAATATTAACAGGCATGTAAACAGTGGGGGTTTTTTTGTCAATAATAAACATAAATGGCCAGATAATTAGTAATTTAGGCTTTCCAACCAATACAAAACAAACAAAAAAAATAGTTCTCAATAAAACAACAAAAATTAGCCATCCACTTATGGGTAAATGCCCTGTCAAACAAGCTTGATCTGATGTAAAGTCACTAAGGTTTGAAAGCTTGTCACACACCTAAGGTACATTTTGGCAATGAGTCACAAAACAGGGGTTAGGTAGGTCCCAGAAGCTGGAACAGGAAGTAGAGAGACTCAAAAATCAAAAATATACCACATTATCAAATATGAGGTCAAGATATCAACTGCCATTGTCTCTGGCAAGGACCAGAAGTGAATTCCCCATATAACCTTCACCCATGTGTCTTCTTCAAGTATCTCTTCATAGGTGTCTTCCTTCTATTCATATAGCTTGCTCCTTCCAAGTTGCCCCCATTCATGAAATCCACTTCATGGAATACTGGGAATTGCGTAGTAAAGAGCAACTGTGTACAACTGAATGCAGGAGATAGGGGATGGTGGTGGAGAGTAAGCAACACCAGATTAGTATTCCTCCCCCTTTCCCAGAGTATATCTGTAACAACACACAGTTAAAGATAATGAGAAGGAAATTAAACTGTATTGAGAAGTTAAGATATGCCAGAACCTGTACCAGGTGTTTTCCAATACTTATTTAGTGCTTACAATAACCTTGTGAGGTAAAGTTTAGAAATGTACGTACACTTTAAATGTCCATGGCCACATTGTTAGTAAGCAGTGGATTTGTGTGACTGTAGCATTTAACTCAACTCTTTTATACTAAAACCCATATTATTTTTACTATACCACTATTTCTAATAAAATGTGTAACATAGTGCTTGCCACATTGGTGTATTGTAAATGCTTAGATCATTGTTGAATGCCAAATATGTGCTAAATAGCCAAATGAAATGCAAACCAATGAAAGAAATGGGTGAGGTTCTAGGGGTTCCTCTTTAACAAAAGCATTTCACATAATCCTCAGATGGCATACTGCTTTATTCTGCTTTACAGCAAATTCAGTGCTATCTAATGGTCTCCATTATTTAAGATCCATAATCAAAATATGGTTATATTCACTCACCAACTAAAATAACTTAATTATTGTTGCTATAGAGAATTAAAATATATAAG
This sequence comes from Uropsilus gracilis, assembly GCA_004024945.1. Taxonomy (NCBI): domain Eukaryota; kingdom Metazoa; phylum Chordata; class Mammalia; order Eulipotyphla; family Talpidae; genus Uropsilus; species Uropsilus gracilis. Next base: position 15,804 of record PVHY01014210.1, read on the forward strand.
GCCACTAGTACTCAATGTAAATTTTGTTCTTGATTTTCAGAAAGGTTATAAAAAATTACAATATTTTTATTATAAAATCATTAGTTGGACACTGTAAGTTTTAGAGTCCCAAGGTGGGAATTTTTAGCATGAACATTATAAACCATAAAGCATTCAGTTCATGACTTTTGTACATAATATGTCACTCAATATATAAAACAATGTACATGACATGAACTTACTGCTATCTCAACTTGAATCTGCTTGAAAATTTAGGCAATATCAACTTTGCCTTACACAGTTTCAAGCTATGAAATAAATTATTCATACTGAGTTAATTATCATCCGTATATCATCATTCCTATTTTTAAAATGATATTCAAAAGATTAAATACCCAGGAATTTAATCATAATTTGCATATACTAGTTTTGAAAATAAGTAACAGTCTCTTGATCAATGCAAAATTACAAATCTTCCAGATGAAAGATAACGCTGACATTGTAATACAGACAGAAAAACAGTTCTTTGTAAAGAAAAGCTAACAACAATCCTCAATTGCTTGAGCACTTTTTTGCAATTTATTTTAATAAATGGACACTCAGTTCATTTTCTAAGAAAATAGAAAAAATTATATCTCATTCTAAGTGGGTCTTAGTTTTTCAACACACAGTAATAAGTCTAAATAATTGTTTATGCCTCTGCTCTTTTCCCTGAATGTATCGGTACTTGCTCACCACTGAATGACTGAGACACAAAACAGTGACTGATGTGCAATTTACCCTCCAAATTACTTAGACTTGAGTAGACAAGAAACTATCAGGTTATATAGCAATTATTTCCTCCTTAATGTCACTATAAAACACAATGGTATACACTCAGATATCTTAGTTTCTTGCAGTTCCCAAAGCAAGTGTTTTAGTCATCAGTCTTCAAAAGTTACGACCAAATATTACTAAATAAAGGGCACAACATCTCGTCACTTTGCAAATAAAAAAAACATATTAATATAAAACATTTTGATTTTTCATAATTTACTAATAGATTTGTTTCTAGTACAAACATAGATATATACATAATGGTGTATAGAAATAAACCATTTAATATTACAACATTTATTCCTTGGTTGAAAATATTACAGATTATATTTAAACCTAGTGTTACGTAAACAAAGAAATGTATTTAACCAAAACTTAACAGAAATTCAAAATATTAATGTTAAGTAGTCTGAAGACTCTACTTCACACTACATATTAACATTTTCTATTTTATGAGAGTATAGACAAAATATCCCATAGTGACTCTATTTTTTTGACTTCCTGCTTTTGTTTATTTATTGAATCTTCAGTCATTTGCATAGCTATATAACTTTGGGGTTACATTTTTGCTCCTCTATATTTGCATGTTTTGCTCACCCTCCACCAAAGTTCCCTTGCTAATATCTTTTTCTTTTTACTTTTAAAATTTTTTTAATAATTTAAAAAATATTTTGTGGGAAGAAAACAAGTTGCATAGATAGGTGCATATATATATATGTATATATATATTACAATACCATAATTACAAAATTATGACCATGCAAAATAATGTATTATTTACTGATATGTCATTGAAGAGTTTCAAATACCACTGGCATGGCAAACATCAGTTTCAGTGTACTAATTATTATTTCTGGGAATGTGTAACGGGGAATAGGATAGAAGAGATATCCACAGAGGATGTCAACTATCTCTGTGATGGTTGTTCTTTTTTTTAAATTTAATTTACAATTTTTTTGAATTTGCATATATATGTGTATTTATATTTATATTATATTATTGCATTATTGTGTACCCCAGGGCTTTCCCACTTCACTAACACCTGTTAACCATCCTGATCCATAGTGACTCTTTAAAAACAAAAACTTTGCTGATTCTAACCAAATAGTGTCTAAACATTTTGGGGGGAAAAATGACGTAAGTGAAGTCATTTTAAAATGGGGCCTGAGACACCACTACACAAAAATCACTTTGCTTGTTTGAACTGGTCAAAACCAATTGTCTTAATAAGCAGTGAAGCAAGCAATTGCTTGAACTGTCCTCTGTATCATGAGTACTGATGATCATGGACTTTATGCTAG
>PVHY01014210.1:17999-39165 GCA_004024945.1 Uropsilus gracilis
ACCTGAATTAGTATTCCACAAATTGCAACTCTTTGACCCTAAGTAAATGCACTTTGCCTTTTTTTTAGCTCAACTATTGTTTAATCAGATCAATGAAAAAAATGAAAGCCAGGGTTAAAGTTATATTTGTCTTGATACACAGAATGAAGCACAATGGTTATAGAACTGTCAAAATATATACACTATTTATTGGACCTTATAGCTAGTCTCTCACTATACCCTATCAAAGTGTTAATTTCAGTCAAAAGCATAACAGTTTATATATCTATGTTACATTCAGCAAATTACATGTAGCGGTTTATATATCCTTATTTAGATACATTAAATGAAAGTGATTCCAGCATCTCTCTACTTCTAAAAAAATTTTTTTAGTGAAAAAATCAATGGTTATATCTTTCAATTCGACTAGAACCAAAGTTTCACAAGGGCAGAAACCACTGAATTTTTCGGTGTCATCAGACTCCACTAACTACCAAAAACTAGGTCACTACTGAAAAAACTTACAAGAAAGGGCAGTGCAGATGTAGAATTGTGCCATCTGCAGTCTCTGTTCACAGCTGTTTTTAAAATAAATCCACCCAATCTTCTCTCCCACAACTCAGATTGGGAACATCAGTTGTGTGGTAACCTAAATAGAACCTAAACTAAGTAAAAACCCTTTCCACCTTACCCTTGTCCCCTGGAAGAATTTGCCAAGATCCTCCAAGCAAGCCCTCTGTTCTTTCTAGTCTCAGTTCATGCTGTGAATTCAAGGCCTGTTTCAGGCAAGCAACCTCATTACCAATTGTACTTCTGCAACCATCCAATTCATCACACCAATTGTAGCACAGGCATCATGATCTTGGTAGGTTCTTTATTGGTTCTAGCAGTTACACAGACACACTCAGCAGGACAGGCATAGGGGGACTGGGTTGCAGGTGAGCCTCCTAGCCCCACAGGAATCTTCACATTCTGGCCTCTCCATCTAGCATTCTCTCCTGCTCTGCTTTTTTGGGCTTTCTCCCCAGGGCAATGCTGCCCCTTTTGCCTTTCCTCCCAGGCCCAGGTATGTCCACTCATACTTGTGCACACCCACAGGGGAGGCCGTAATACTACAGGTGCTGGTTGGAGTGATTTATGGAGGGAAAAGCCTGACCAATTCATTTGCCCTAAAATATCCCAGATAACTTGTGTGCAAATCCAGCCCCCCCCCACATCAATCTATGCAGTCACAGCCCCTTTTCTCTGGCAACATTCTGCACTTGTTGGATCAAGATACCAGTCAGGTGCATGCAGAACTCACGGAAACTAAGAAAAGTGCCGTACCCTGGAGACTTGCTTAATTAAACTTTCTGGATTCACTGAATACTTGCAGCTTATGAGGCCTATGCTATAACAGAACTGAGTCCTCTCCATCAGCAGTTTACATCCTACTCTACAATGCTTCACAACATTGAGAATCTGCTTCAACTGGCCAGGTAGATGCTGCAATATCTGAATCACACCCTTCATTAACAAGAAGATGTAGAGGGAAATAGAGCTAATGGCTAACCTCCATTGTACTCTATTCCCCTGTGAAGAATAATCTGGAGGAAAGCAGAGCATATTAATGTGTGGATCCAGAGCTATTATGAGTGATTCACTCAAACTTTCCTCAACAGCTCTGTGCCAGGCTGTAGGGTGAATGAGTTGGTCAGGCTTTTTCCTCCATTAGCCTCTATGACCAGCACATGTAGTATTGCATCCTCCCCAGTACATGCCTGGTCCAATGGGTGTGTGTGTGTGTGAGTGAACTCACCTTGGTTTGGGAATCGAGGACAAAAGGGTGGTGTCACCCTGGGGAAAGAAGTACACCAGAAGAGAGCACAGCAAATTGAAAATGCGAAGAGAACACCAGAGAAAGAGCATGAAGTTTCTTGGTGACTGGAGCCTGGGGAGTTCACCTGCCTCACTGAGGAGTTCACCTACCTCCCAGCCACCAACCCCATTCCCCTGGCCCCGCCTGGTCCTGTTCCTGCCCTGGTTGGTGTGTCTGTAAAACTGCTAGAACCAATAAGGAACTTACCAAGAACCTGATGCATCCTCTCAGGTCAACCGCACAGCCTTAACTTTGCTTTGCCTGTTTAATGGTTGCCTCAATTTTAGGTTAACAACATCCAAAAATAGCTGGTTTTTCCCTATTCTTTCCAGTTTTTAAAATACTCAGAGAATTTGTTAGAGAAGAGGAAAGAAAACTGCATCAAAGTTTTGACTTTTAAAGCTATATAGTACCATTTTTTGACAGATAAAGAGACAATGCATAAGATCTGCATCTGTGAACAATAGAAATGTGAAGGTTTGAATTTTACTATTTTTCTCTTGCTTCCCTTTAAAAAATAGAGCGTGCAATGACTTCATCACACACAGCATTTCAAGGGAAGCAAAACAGAATTCTACTTTCCTGACCCATTGAGATGGCGTGTTCTTGGTAAGTAAAAGATGACACTGAATTAAAGAACTTATTCTTTTATAGAAACACAATTATAACCTTCTCTAGTATTTTCCTGAGTCTAATCCAGTGTTATGTCTTGAGTTAAAACTCTCATATACTCCTTAGGTCAAGAGGTTAAAAAAATATTTCTCTGCCCTCTTTGACATTTCCTCTTTAACCAGGGAAAAGTCTAGCAAGTCTAGAATTTTTAATAATAAGGAAAAGTTGTATATAAAAACCAATTGCTAGAAAACTCCAAGGTTGCCAGTCCCTTGAAGTCACTTTTTAAAAAAAATATCCAGCTCTTAGGTAATATAAATCACCATTTTTCATACTTGTAGAAGTATAGCAGCTGCCCCTAAATCCAAGGATTCCTGGGTCGAGTGACGTTGGTTATGTTTGAAGCAGTGAAATGTCACCCCAAAATATGACCCTCAGTGATTTCGCAGTCCCTTTATTATTGTGTGTCTGAAAGTTGTCATCTCTTCTCTGCTCACCTTGCAACCTTCCATTTTCTACCTCTCTTTTCATAGCACTCTCCCTCCTTGATTCCCCAAAGGGTCAGTTTCACATGTAGTACAGAGTTCAAAGGAGACATGTTGAACCACACCAAGCCAAAATGAAATGCAGAATTAAAAAACTAGACAGGAGAAATATCAAACCAAAAGTCTGAAAGTGACAATGAAGGTAGATGTACAGCTCAAAAAAAATTTAAGTGATATGGTTTTTACCTTCAAAGAATATCTATCATAGCAAGACCTAGTCTCTTCAAAATAAAAAAAAATAAGATTATTTATCTATACAGTCTGCTGGGGCATTTTAAAATATACCTGCACCTAGCTTCAGATGCTTGATGTCTTTTCAGAATGTGTTTTTTTCTCTTTAATAAACCTAATGATCAAATGTGTCAAAATAAATGGTAACTAGGTAGTTAATGTTGTGACTTATAGTTGATCAGGTGATTGAAGACCTGTCTTGAGCAAATAACAGGGTAGGAAGTGACCAAGTAGCAATAATGTCATCAGAATGTCTAAGAGTTGGCTATATTACTGTTGTCTAGCAAGATAATATGCACCAATGATTACCCATGAATCAGTAAGAGGTTGCTGAACTTATTCAATGCACCCGAGAAATAATATTCTAATTCCTGATCAGAATCCACTTACTTGGAGAGAATTATTTTCAAATTATTTTCTAGTTGTAAATTTAAAAATTGCTAAAGAGAGGATACCTTAACATTGAATAGTAGAAACATGTAATCAAAGTTGGTACTATAGATATGGAAATGAGTAAGACTGTAAAAAAAAAAAAAACTTTTAGGCACCTTTGTAATCTACTTAGATATTTCAGTGTTTGACCTTGAAGTAACTTCTAGGAAGTTCAATGGCATAATTTCCTAGAATATCATAGTGGATAATCCATTAGTCTGATGACCCTTACTTTGACATTTTCAAAGAAATTTACTGCTGATAGTGATAAGGTTGTGATTACTAAAATCTGCCTGGATGATGAAAATCCTGTTTCAAAAAAAATAGATATAGGCAAACTTAACATAGGAAATGAACCAAATATACTGATATACCCATATTAAAAATGCAACCAGAGTGGAGAGTGGATGAGGGAAGGAAACATGAAGTAATAAGGAAGCACAATGGATGATTATGGGTGAGTATGGGTGATTTGGTAGTGAGTGCACTATGGTGGCAATACCTGTTGGGGGTGTCCAAATATTACATCAAATAAAAATTTAACTAAATTTAAAAAATAAATATAAAATGTAAACTTTTTAAGACATACATTAAGAATCTCGTGCTCTACTGACTGAGCTAGCTGGACTCCCCTAAGATATACACTAAGATTTGACTATATTGTGGGTATGATACAGGGTAGTGATGCAGTTAAAATTCTATGGGCACCAAAATGCCCTGGAGGGTGGAGTCTGAAAGACCCACAAGAGAAAATGAGAAGCAGGAAGAGAGGGTGTATAAAAAGGATGAGCAAGGTTAGATGGGGAGGAAGAGATGAGAATGGCAGACTGAGAGAACAGGCCCACATGGCCTGACTGAGGAAAGCACCCTGGAAGAGTCAGCTGGTGGTGGCAAGGAGCCATGGTGGGAGAGTGGCCAGCAGAGAAGTAGCTGGTGTGGGGAGTCAAATACCAGAATGGCAGGCCAGGGGTGACCAGAGGCTGCTGAGAGCAGGCCTGGTAGATTTGGCCAGATGCTGCTGAAGGTGGGGGTGGTAAAGGAAGCACTTGGAGTGGCAGCAAGGCGTCATGTTTGGAAAGCTGAGTCTGCATCAGAAATTGTTGGAAAAGTTTTAAAAGCCTTGGAGAAGTGGAACAGCTCAGAACGCTGGAGAGAGAAGCAAAGAAGAGATGCTGGAGACCGACTGGACATTGCAGGGTGACTGCAGGTTTGGAGGAGCACTATCTTGGACATATGTTTGGGACTTTTGAACTAAATGGTAGCTGGGGTGAAATAACTGGCTACTTGTGGCATTGAGGACTTTTCATTTTCCTGGTTAATGTCCCTTGTTGATAAAACCCTGTTGTTTAAATTGCATTTAACTGGCAACTGCTACACGCAGGTGGTGTGAACCTGAGGGAAACAGACTGGCAGAAGTTGCATTTTTCAGTGTGTCTGGTTGGTTGGAAGCTTCTGCCATTTTTTAACCCAATTTCAGATGCTACAAATTCTTTTTCTTTTTTTTTTAATTTCAATCAAGTGAAAATATTTTTAGACCTATATATGTGCAAGGTTTATGCTAGGCGCTTAGGCATAAAGAATTAACAACAGAATCCTTCTTTCTCACTTGTAACAGAGACAATTAGGCACATCACTAAACCAGAATAAATAATTACTAAAGTACACATATCTTATCTTTGGAGAGCTAAGGGGAAGAAGTCATCGATTTTGACCAAGAAGGATTAAGAAATGTCTAATTGAGGTGACAGCCGACTCATGGAAACCAAATTAAGCCACACCCTTTTTGAAATTTAAATTTGGATTTACTACACATTGGGAAACCTGCTCAGAGATTAATGATCCTACAAAAAAAAGTAATATTATCAATAAAATAAAAGCTTTGGTCATGAGTCATACAACATAAATCATACAACACAAAATATGAGTCATACAACATAAAATATTCTCTCTTCTCATGGGAATTACAGTATGTTATAAAAATATAAGCTTTTTAATTCAAGAAAAAGAATGTCACAATATTTAGCTATATGTTATAAAAATAACATTTTGAACACTTAGGAACAAGAGGACATAAATATATAAATATTCTATCACTAGAAAGATGTACTATAGAGGAGAATAAGAATAGTTTGGCTCAAATATGACTAAGATAAACTCTGCTTGAAGACTACCAATTATTTTGCTTTTATTCCATGATTACCCAGTACCCTTTTTAGTGCTAAGGTAATCCAGAAATCACAGAGAGGAAAATAATCACAGAGAAGAAAATATTTTAAGGATAAGATTAATCTTTGAACTTGAAGGAAGAGAGTACATGTTGGTTAGCATAGACTGATACGGTCACACCTTAACCTAAAGTGATCCCTTAGTTTAAGTGCAAAAATTACAAATTCACAAAACTTTTAAAATCACAATTCTAAGTACAAGAAAAGCAGAATTGATTTTTGTTGGTTAACTCTTACATATACCACCAGGCTTGTAAATTAATTTCTATATATTTATTTTCCAAAATAAAAGAAAAACAGTAGAAAATTATAAAAGAACACATATAAAGTAATCGCCTATACATCACAAGTCTAATCACAAGTATTTGATATCAGAATGAAGTAGAAAGCTAGATAGTGATAGTCGAGGATATATTTACTTTTTTAACTTCAGTAATATTTTAATGAATATGATGAGAGAATGTAGAATATATTCAAAGTGCAAGGATATAAAAAATAGTACTTCAAAACAATAAACTGTATAAAGATAAAATTTTAGAAACAAGAGCACAAATGATCATAGGGGAAAACATCTACTAAAATTATTGTATCTTAATTCAATTAAAATGATTTTGAAGTCTTTTCTAGCTCCAAATTTTAAAAATACTCTATATTTAGCAAAATTTTAATCTGTTTACTCATTTGAGATTTATAAATACCCACTTATGCAATACTAAGACTAGGTGTATAGTGGTGATAGAAATAGACACTATCCCTATCTTTTTGAAACCAGGACTGGATTATCAATTAACCACGATAGTCTACTATGGTAATCTAGTGATGGTATCTGCAACCCAGAGTACATTGTAGAGGTCCATAAAATGCTTTATTTAAAAATAAGAGAGAAAAATGAATATCATTCTCTCTTGATTGCATTAGCCTTTATATCAATTTAAAAATTATATATTACTAATAATACATATATCAATATAAAGGTTATGTATTAATATTTAAGCCATAAAGATAATTTTAACATTTTTTATGGAGAAAGAGGCCCAAAGGCAAATGTTAGAGTTCATGTAAATCATATTGTGATCCTCCCATAACAAGACCTATTCTACTAGAAAGACTTGCAAATAGAGACTATAACACAGTATGAAAAGTGTTGACATAAAGTAAATGCATGGTTCAGAGGTCACGGAATCTCCTCAAAAACCTCAGCATGAAGGATGATTAAGAGTAGGAAAAGAAAGCCACTGGCGTAAGAATATGCACAGAGCTGAAAATCAGAGAGATTATAATGAGTGGGAAGAATGCCAAGTATATCCATATGTTTTCAGTAGTGGTTCTCAACTCAGGGCAGTTTTGTCTTCCAGAAGACATTTAGTAATGCTTGGTTGTCACATCAGGAGGGTCTATGCTGGCATAGACCCTAGTGGGTAGAGGCCAGGAGTTCTGCAATGCACGAACTGGCCTCACAACAAAGAGCTGTCCTGCTCCAAGTGTCAATAGGGCTGAAGCTGAGAAACTCTGTTAAAGAATTATAATCGGATATTTTATTTACTTATTTTTATTAAATTTTTTAAATTGATTATGCATATATATATTTTTATCATTGTATACCCTGGGTTATCCCATTACCATGTCACCTGTGAATCATCACTTTAATCTCTTATGCTCATCCCCCCCTCAATACCATACTCCCTCACCCACCTTTGCTTTATGCTTTAGTTCTGCTGTCAGTTTGTTAGTTTTAACTTTTTCTTGTCCTTTTGTGTGTTTTCCCTAAATCCCACATGTAAGTGGGACCATTGCATATTTCTCTTTTTCTTTCTGGGTTATTTCCACCAGCGTGATTCCTTCTAGTTCCAAGAATTTAATATTTTAAATTTTTAGTCTTTGCCAATTTGATAGACAGAGAAGATATCTTGTTGTTTTCATTGCATCTCATTGATTACAAGTAAGATTAAATGTTTAAATATTTTATTAGCTATTCTATTTCTTATTTAGTATATTCTCTGTGTCCTTTGTAGATTTTTCAACTAGTTTTTGATATATTCATTAGTGTCCTAGAAGAACTCTTTATATATTGCAGATAGAAAATCTGAATGTTATCTATGTTGCAAATATGCCCCCTATTTTATCATTTTCCTTGATTTTTTTTGCAGTTTTTAACTTTAAATGGTCAGATCTGATGTTCTCATCTTTCATGCTTTCCAGCTATATATTACTTAAAGCTGTTTTCAACTCAAATTGTATAAACTGATTTTAAATACAATGTGACAAATAATAGAGTAGAACCATGTGTCTCATACTAAAGTGTGGAGGGATGAAATAGTGGTAAACAAATGGGCACAAAGGGAAAAGGATTAGTTTTTTTTATTGTCTTAAGTATCCTAAGTGCCTGGTATATAGCAGGCTGCTAAGGTATGTTCTTTTAGCGTTGACTAAGTAAATAAACGGTGTTGAAGAAAGGTAGAGGCCTCATGACCTCCTTTCAGGATAACTTGCTGGCATCTGTCCAAATTGGTGATACCAAAGAACTGTGTTTGGAACTGTGTCTGGAGCAGCCAGAGGCCTCTTGACCTACCATGAGACCCCATCAGAACTTGCTCAGAACCACAAAGGACTTGTGGCCTCGCACAATATTCCCACCAGCACCAGTAGATACCTTATGACCTTCCATGAGACCCCAGCAGATCATGCCCAGACCTGCAGAGATCTGTGACCTCCCACTAGACCCTGCTAGCACCTGCACAGACCTTGAGACACAGGACCTGTGTCAAGGAAGGTGCCAGAGTGACTAAAAATATTGAAACCTCCCATAAGACCCCATCAGTGACTGCACAAAATAGTGAGACTCCAGAACCACATCAGGGAGGATACTAGAGTAACCAGGGACCTCGCCATGTCCCATGAGACCATACCAGCTTCTTGACAAGATAGGTGAGACCTATTTCACCTATCTTGTGGTGAGACCAGTGATGAGCCACAGCAAGAGAAGCCCCACATATGACAGCTGGGTTCCTGTAGGGTGAGTGAGTTACTCAGGTTTTTTTCCCCATTAGTGTGTATGGCCAGCAGTTGTGGTATTGCACCCTCTCCATGACTGTTTATGTGCCTGGGCCCAGTGGGTGTGCACATGTGTGAGTGGGCTCACCTGGGCCTGGGAAGAGGCAATAAAAGGATGGCATCATGGAGGGGGAGGAGGAAGTAATGAGAAGAAACTCTAGTGGCTGTTTCTTTATCATTAAAAACCTAAAAAAGAGAACTCCAAGGGCTCTGACATTCTTTGCTAAACCCATGGTAAACCTATTAGAATTGGGATGGTTACCCAACAGTTGGCGTAGTCAGCAAGATAGTTCAACACAGACAAACATGGAGCCCTCTGAGACCTGGGAAGATGTTGGTGGTGGCTAGTGGCCAGTGTCTGCTCTTGATTGACATGTTACCATCAATGATCAGAAAAAAAAATGAATCTCCAGTTGGCACAGTGGCAGTTGGAACAAGCCCTGTGCAACATCGAGGGTGCCTTGGACAGATGTAATAGCCATGAGGTGGCAGGAGCTGTGGGATGGCTGTTTCTCACAGCTCTGTGGGAGGCCACCTGACAGTGATCCACGGTCTGCAAGCTTCAGGACAAGATATGGGAACTGCAATATTGTTTGAAGTTCCTCAAAGAAGAAATCCAGAGAAACTGCCCACCACCCTGGAGACAGCACACTTCTCCAGGGAGGAGGAGGAAGAGGCTGACCACTCGCTTGCTTCAGGTTCCCCCAGTGGTGACAAAGAAAAACAATCTCTAGGCTCAACTGGTGGTGACACAGAAGATGTAAAATTAACAGCCCATGACCCCAGGTTTTCAGGCTGCTGGGTCACCCCAGATGACAGAGTTTGTTGCTTACCACTCACACACTCAAGCAGAACTGGTGCATTTGTGTAAACAGTTCTATTAGAAACCAGGAGAGCCCTTGGCAGTTTGATTGATGCATTTATGGGACCTGGGGGTGAACAGAATTATTTTCATGACACAAGAGAGGGAGAGCGCGGTCTCAGTGATGCTGAGTCCATCATTGAGACAGTAGCAGCTGAACTACCAGCAGTACAGTCAGGTTGACCACTGGACTGAATCATAGCTTCTGTGCAAACTACATGGGCCAATGCTGAAGGTGTGCCAGAGACCATGAGTAGATGGCAAAGGTATACTGAGCTACTGTGGGTACTTCAGAACCTGGGAATGAGACAGGCCATGGTCCCTGGTGATAAGCATTTCACAGCAGGTATGAGGGGCATGCACTGAAAAGGCCCCTCACCCTCATTTGGGTCCCTCATGTTAGTTCTGGTCCCCTATGTGGGGTACCAGATATGATTTCACTGAGATGGTAGCCAGCTTGCGGGAGATGGAGAGTTGGAATGCTCAGAAGGGAATATGGTTAATTGCTGATCAACTGAAAAGAACGCCAAAAAGGACAAAAAAAAAAAAAACTCTGAAACTCATAGCCTTCTTAAAATCTCCCACACCCACATGTGCAAATATCTATGGAGAGCAGGTATGAATCCTGCTATAATGTATGCATGGTCCAATGCATATCATATCTGTGGAGGCAATTGCTAGGGGAGTAGAGGTTCACGTCCATGAGAAGATGCACTGCTGGAAAGAGGAAAGTGGGGATGTCAGGCCTGTGTCCTGTGCCTGAAGGACCACTTGCTGCTGACCCCAGCCTAGGGGAAGGCCCTGTTTGCTTTTGGATAGGATGAAGGCTGAGGAACCCATTCACAGGGGACGATCAGAGACTGGAGCCCATATGTGGAGTTTGCTATTCACTGGTCTCCAATCAATGTACAAAGGGTTGTCTTAGTGCAGGGTCTGCATGTCCCTTTGGTGGCTGTAGGGTAAATGAGTTATTCAGGCCTTTTCCAACATTATCCTTTATGGCCAGCACCTGTGATGTTCTGACCTAATATGTGTGGACATGTGTGAGTGGGCACACCTGAGCCTGGGAGGCAGGGATGGAGGGATGGTGTCAGCCAGAAGAGCACAAGGGAGGAGAGCACAGAAGAGCACAGAAGAGCACAGAAGAGCACAACATGAGAAAGAGGCCAAGGAAAGAGCATGATTCCTGGGAGGGTGAGGGGCTCATCTGCCTCCCAGGCCCTACCCTGCCTGGTATGTCTGTAACTGCTAGAATCAATAAAGAACCTCCCAGGTTGACCTGCCTATGCACTACAACTGGCCTTATGAACAGGCCACTTGAATTACAGCAGCCTTGGAAGCTGAGTGTCAGAGTAACAGTAGTGAGACTACCCCTGGGAACTGAGCAACTACCCCCAAAGGAGTGTAGAATGTATGTTGCCAATCTCAAAATACATACTGGGGGTAGATGTACTACATGAATTGTAGGATATACCACAGCCAGAGAAGACCAGGAAGTGTAATGGCTCCTGAAGAGTGACAAGTAGATATCTGTAGAGTGGTTCCCCACTGGTATGCAGCAGAGCCTTTTAAGTAATAGACTTAATGGATCAGCCACTAGTGCCAATAACCTTTTTTGCCTTTTCTAGGTTGTTAGCCCTAAAATTTTAGTGGACCGAGCTGATTTGTACTCTGTTGCATTCTATTGTGTTTTGTTTACTTTTGCTGGTTATGACTACAGTGTTCTTCATTCACCAAGGGCAACATGCAGAAGAAAAATACCATGTAGATTGTATGATGAAACAAGAAAAATACTGAAGGGTGGATTGTAGGGTAATGAATTATCAGGATTTTTACCCTTCTGCTATTGGCTCTGTGACCAGCAACTGTGGTATTGCACCTTCCCCATGCCTGTACATACCTGGCCCAATCGGTGTGTGCATATGTAAGTGGGCACGCCTGGGCCTAGGAGGCAGTGATAAAAGTATGGGGTCACTTTGGGAGGGGAGCATGGAGATGAAAGCAGAGCTCAAGGAGACAGCCAATGAGAATTAGAACTTGAGAGAGAAACTCAAGTGGCTGTTTCTTTGCTGCCTGTTTTTCCCCTGTTCTTTATTAAAATTTCTGTGAGGATAATTCCAAGGGCTCTGACATTCTTTAGCTGCTTGAACCAATGATGAATCTACGCAGATTGGGATAGTTGCAAAACAGGAGGAGAGGAGAAGGGAAAGTAAGGAAAGAAGGAAGAAAGGAAACAGCTATTAACTTTATTTAATGCTTATGCCTCCTATCCCAAAGAAAGTGATTGATTCATAGAAACACATTGGCTTTAGGGAAAGAAAGATAGGCTTTAGGACTCAAGGAGTTGTACTCAACATGAGGAATATTTTAGAGAGACTGGAATGAAAAGTATTTTTTATAATATTCATGTAACATATTTAAAAGCTATTCAAAGAAAACAATCCAGAAGGTATCTAAGAATTTCCATGTACTTACCAGATCCTCTAAACATAAAGTTCATTAATTTTTACAGGATAGCACACCTGTTACACTTTCCACCCTTACACTGACAATGACCCAAATGTTTTTTTGATTGCTGAAAAGGATAAGATCATGTGTCCTGTTAGATTTCAATCAATAAAAAAAAAGCAACAAGCACAAGCATCTGTAGTTTATCAAACACTGGCACATCAATTTAAGAATTGATTAGAGTAGATTTCCACTTAAAATATCACCATCAAACTGCAGTATAATTGGAAAGTCATTACAAGTGAGGGTGAAGAAAAGCATGGACTGCACTAGGAAGAGTGTACTTTAGAGTCCTTCAGCAATAAGTTGGAAAAGTTGTTTGATGGTATCTTTACAAAGCTTTACTTCTCTGAAAATACACAGAATCCCAGTCAAATTTAACAGAACTAAAATATATTTTCCAAGAATGTTCTAACATTACTTTTACATCAACTATCTTAACATAGCTTTTCAATCTAGAAAACAGTTTATTATCATACTGCCATTTAGTCAATTTACCATGGATCCAACCTACCAAAAGTTATCAAAAATTGTGAGAAGTATGCCACCTTAGAGAAAAGGCCAAAATATTGTTTGTTGTTGGAAAATGCCTTAGCATATAATTTTTCTTATTAGTTACATAATTTAATCTTATCTCAAAATTTTCAGCAAAATAAATTTAAAATCCCAATTAGGAACATGCAAAATTCACCAAAGGAAACTTCTCTAAGCATTTAACTGATATGTTACTGTTGTACTGTGTTCTTTTTATTTTGGAATTTAAGTATTAAGTTTTCTCAGTGTAACATCCCATAGGAGCTGGAGGATTTATACTAAAAGGATTTTTTTTCTTTAATATGCTGCTATAATTCTAGGACAGCAGGCAGGGGTAGGGGGAGGGCATTCAAATTGTTTCCATCTGTAGAGTCCTATAACAAATGGTAGGAATAGACTGGTTCAGAGGCTGAGTGACAAATGTTACAGATTTTGAACAAATTTAAACCTACCATTCTTTTCAAATCTGATGCTCAAGAATCATTTACAACATCTGACAACCACCTCTTTGCACACCTTGGGAGGTGGTCTAATTTCAGAGGTTACAATTACCTGAGAAAAAGAGAACATTTGCTTAACAAAAGGTATTTAAATTTGAAGATCGCTTCATCACAGCCCTGAAATATCATCTTAGATCATCTCCTGACTCAAGCTGACTGTATTATGCTTGTAACTACATTGAACCTTAAGAGGCTACCATTACTGCAGGCTGGTTTTACTGTGAAGTCTTTCAGACATAAGTATGATAGTCTGTGGCATATACAGGAACTTTGGAGAAGAAAGGTTAAATACTAGAGGGAACAAGGTCTTGGGAACAAGTATTTAGCAGCAGGGAGGAATCAGTTAACTCACAAAGCAGCAGGAATGAACAGGTATTTAGTTCTTCAGGGAAACATTCAATTTTGTATCAAGGTCAAGGAAAAGCATGAGATCAATTAGAGTAGATATTTACAGGCACTTAATATTTGATTATGCTGGTATTTAAAGAGAAAGAACAAGGAATCCATCTTTTCTGTGTGTCATTAACATATAAATGTTCTGCATTGAAAAATAAAGTTTCTTCACATAAAGGATGTCCTTTTATCATTTTTCTTTTTTGAAACAGTTCTTGTTTGATTTGTTTTCAGTAATTGAACCACATTAGAAGACATATTTAAAATGCTTCTTCATTTAACCCCAAAGTAATTAAATAAGCAATAGGCATGTATTATGAATAACTTTATCAATCACTGTCAGCATTTCAAATCTTTGAAATTGTGCAGTAATATCCAAGATAATAATTTCTGTAATACAGGGAGGCATCATGATTCTTAATGTGTATTATGACATTTATGAAATGTTAAAGAGAAAAAAATGAGAAAGAAAAAAGTAAAATGAGCTATTAAAGGGATGCATGTCAATTTCATGAAATGGTTCAAGATTAGCATGTTATTCAGAATGAGCTAATTTTATTATATTATTTTACATCAGCATAGACAAGTCTCTACTATAGAGATCTTCAGATAACATTTTTATAATTTAAAGTTTCTCTCTGCTTAAAGTTTACCTATCCGAAAAACAATATTTGTAACAATTACAAGTTTCATCTATTTTTACTTCATTTACCAGTAAGAGCCTCAAAAGATTTCTTGCATTCAATGGATTGATAGTTTCTTCCAAAACCTTTAGTTTTCAAAGTTTTAAATTGTTTCCTGATATCTGTGGGGATAAATAGATCACTGCCCTCAAAATCTGCATGAAATGGCAGTGAATTTATTTCAAGATTTGAAAGAAGTAACAGAAGTTATACCATTAGAAGTTCACTGGATATAATTTTATTAAAAAAAAAGACTTGTTTCTGGGGTTATTTTACTTTTTCTTAGAAACCTAAGGCATTCACTACAATCCAGAAAACATTATCCCCTTCCAAATTCTCAACTATGTTTTTTTAAGTCTTTTATGCTAAATTGGTTTCAACTAGTCAATCCTTCTTTCAGAAAATGTTCTCCTTTTTTCCGTACAATTACTTACAGTAAAACTTATATCTACAGTCATTTGTGTACCATCTTTATATATATTGATTTATTATTATAAATTTGGGAAGTCAAGTATATTTTCAGGTTTTAAGGTATTTTGCTGATCTTTTGAATAATGAAGTGCAAATGAGGTTATAGATTTAGTTCATTATTACCAACTTTTTCTATTTCTGTATTCAATATGAATCATTCATTCAACAGCCAGTTCTGCTAAGCATATGACTAACACAAAAGAAGTGAATATATAGTCCTTGCTATCAAAGACATATGCACTCTCTTAGGAATCAAGACACATAACCCATTTGGGAGACAAAATGATTAACTGCCAATATATGATAAAACAGGAGTTACAATAAAAATGTTTCATGAGATTCATATCCAGTGAAGTGTATTTAGAATGTTTCACAGAGATGATAGGTCTTTAAACATGTCTTAAGGTATATTAGATTAGGTTAAAATGGGGAAAGGGGGTGTTTATAAGAAAGGGTAAAGAATGAATGTGACCAAAGGGCAGTGTATGGAGATTACTATACATAAGTGGAAGGGCCTTGATGGGCAGTAGGGAAAGAAAAAGTTGCAAAATTGGGGTTTTATTTTGGATGAACTGAAATGCCAAAGAGGACAGTTTAGACTATATTATTTAGTTTGAAAATGATGTAGAAAGATGACTACAAACGGCCTGCATGTGAAACATCAACAGGAATCTTATCCATTCCAGCAAGCACTTGTTGAGTACCATTTTGTTAAGGAATGAAGATATTAAGATGGCTCTAAGAAAACACAGAGAAGTGTTTATCTTAACAGAAACTTTATTATTCCATCCAGTTCCTTTAAAGACATTTTAAAAAATGCTTGAACCCCATAGGAAAAATGGCAAAACAGATAAACCAAATTTGTGCTATTCATTCCTGAACTCATCTTTAATTTCACTGTGATTTCCCTTGTCTTTGAGTCATTCAGTTTCCCAATCTTTCTTATTCTAAATCCTTTCCTATCTCACCTCTCAAACTTCTCAGAGTTCATCTACTTCTTTCAGATGTTGTTCCTTATTGGAGGTGCAGTTCTCCCTAGGTGAAGTCTAAGATATCTTTACTTGTTTGCAAAGGGAAACCTGGCTTTTAGAGAAATTTGGAATTTTGGGAAGGAAAACTATTTGAGTAGAGAAAAGGTTATCAATTTGACTGTGATTCCATTAATGTAAAGATGGTGAGATTCACTATCATGTATATGCTTCCTGATACACAGTTGGAAACAACAAATTGGAATGAAGTAGGGAACAAGTTTAGGTTGCAATATTGATAGTCTTTGACAATGACAATTTAAGGTCCTCCAGAGGTATTAAAGAGAGATATGCCATATTAGGAATCAGTGTTGAAGGGAGAGATTTAAGAAATCATGCCAGGTCAAGAGTAACAATTTAAGACTTACCTTGTTAAGTCCTTGCAACAATTCCATGATGCAGGAAGGTAAGGCAGATTATATATAACTTCTCAATAGGATATTTTTTATTTGATGAACAATTTATTTTATATTAAAATTTAGAAATGTATCCCAACCTGATTTCTTCTAAGACTCTATGCACACAGACCTAGCTTTATTTTCATGAAAGAATAATTACTCATAATCTTAGCTGATTCCGCTGTCTTTCCTGTTAGGATATGCATGCAGTCTTACTCTCACAAATAACTGTGAATAAAAAAATGCATGTTATAAAAAGGCTTGAGGAAATTTATTCTGTAACACATAGATCCTCTGTTCAGTTAAAAATAGAACAAATATGTAAATAAAATAATTGAGGAAAAGGCTTGTTATTCTTTGAGGAATATTTTTAGAAGCCATTGGTAATTGTGCCTGGAAAAACAATAGACTACGAAAAATAGCTCCCTTTTCTTTCTTTATGTACTAAAACACTGTATTCAAATGTTTTACTGTCAGGTAGTCTTTAAAATTCTATTTAAAAAAAAAACTCATTTTGTTATATAACATCAGAAAGAACTGTAAATATAAATCCCAAAAGATAGCAGAACATTTAGTAACTATAACATGTGGTAGGTAATTAGAACATGATAGACTCTTTTTGATTCATTTGGATCTATGGGGCATAGAATTGAAAAAATTTAGGGGGGAAAGCATTTTGTATAGACACCTTTGTTTTAAAGAAAAAATTACATTTATAGATATTGTAAAAAGCTTAAGGTCAGATAGCTAGTAAGTGATAAGTTCAGTCTTGATTAAAGCACTCCTTACTACCAAGTTCAATGCTCATTCCACAGCAACACTTTGCCTATCTCAGTGCCTGCATCTTAACTAAATGAATAAATTCAAAAGTAATTATTGAGCTCTTGCTATATGCCTACCAATGTGGTATGTGTTAAGGAGGTAGCTAAGGTGTTTTACGAAATGGCTTTTAAATTTCAAGGCATTGACCCGGTTGCTGGAAGCTTTAAGATTTTTGTAAAATTAGCATACAAGAAGCAGTTAACAGGTAGTATGAGATTATGTAATCAAGTGTTGAATGGAGGCAGATTGTGTTGACTTGGGAAGAGCAAAATGTAAGTCAGAGGAACTGAATAGAAAAAAAAACTACTGTATGCTCCAAAGTTACTAAACAAGTCTCTGCAGACCTATTTTTTGTCACCAACAATATAACAGGAATAAAAACATATTCTGTATTCATCATTATTCCAGGGTACACATAGCAAATTTAATGAGGGTTAATGTTTGCTGAGGAATTTAAATCCTTCTCCCCTCAAATATTTATAGTCATTCTTACTATGATATTATAAAAATTTATGCCAAAGCATTAAAATTAACTTCGTAAGTTTAATATCTTAGATTTCATTAACATGTGATAAATATTATAGTCTTTTTATTGTAAATAACATATACTGTGCTTTTGCAGCAGAACTCTTCATCAAGATGAAACCATTCAGTGCCCTAAATTGCTTTAAATAAGTATTACCACAAGAATGATAACAAAAAATGTATACTAAGAAAATGACATGGGACAAAGAGAAAAAAAGAAAAAATGGCAAGAAACATTACTCCTTAGTTTTGGGTGGAGGCAGGTGAAATTAATTTATTGCTAAAAATTAAATTATTGCTATAAAGCACTTTTTACTTTTTAGCAGTGATCTTAATTTACTATATATACATGTTAATTTTCACCATTAAACACTTGAAACTTGTATAACAGTATATGCAGTGTTACTTCAATAAAAAAGAATTACGGAATACCAAACAAAATCTTTTAAATAATACACTTAAAAAATTTAAGACATTATTTTTAATCAACCTAAAAATTGATATATAAATATGTTCTATTAGCTGGACAGAAAAGCTCCAAACAGCCAAAACAGAAGAGATGAAATGGGACTAGTGATTGGTTTATATGCAACTGGAATTTCTGCTGAGACCTCCAAAATTTTCAAGATATAATGAATTAAATCAATAGATACATTTTTCATAATTACTTTCAGATTCATTGCATATTAGTTAATAAATCAGTTAAACCTATCTTTTCAAATTATATCACAAAATATTTATTGTAATTATATTTAATTCTCTTATTTCGATTTATAAAATTGTAATATTTTCTACTTCCTACTACAAAAAAAAAGAAAAAAAATTTAGGAATGACCTGCTAATACATATTTTGAAAAAAGATGCAGAAGACACATTAACATCTTTTATATTGAACACATGATGAACTAATAATATTGTAAGCAGATTGCTTTTAATAAAATGTGTAATTAAAAATAAAATAACTATAGATATAAACCCACAAATATATAGATAGCTATAGATATATGCCCCATTTTCGGGAAAAATTATGTCATCTGTGGCAGAATTTTAAAACTTTTCACTGTCAGTGAATTAGTTTTTAACATAACTATTTTCTTTTTTTCACTTTTTGTGTGTGTGTTACGTCCATTGTTGTATGCCCTTGGGGCCTGTAACTGCTGGCACATAGTAGGTATTCAAAAATATTTGTTGAATATTTCTAGATCAAACTCTTCTCTCTTTCTAAATGTTTTAATACTGAATCTTGGCAGCACTCCTGCCCACCCATAACTATGCAGGTCTCTCTTAACTTTTCCTTTCATAGCAGCTCTTTCAGTCTACTGTTGTCTACGCAAATACCCATTATTCTCTCCATTTTTATAATAAGCCTACCTTTTTAAATATAAAAAAAATTTGCTTGTTGCTTAGGTCACAAGGTCTATATAAAGAGACCAACAGCAATTTGAAAACATGCTTTCAAAACGATTGCATAAACAATCCTAAAATTAAACATACTCTTGTGAACAAATGTCACTTCTCTTCTTCCTGTGGAAAAATCAGGGATTAAAGATGCTGGAACCTTTTGGACCCTCACTGTGGCTGAGAATAACCAAAGCCAATATAAATAAAAGGGAAGGGGGAGAAAAGAAAAAAAAAAATCAGCCTATTATAAAATAAGAGGAACAAGAACTACATTTATTACTAACCTCCAGTGGGAACAAAAGTTGATAACAGCAACACATGGTAAGTGCCATTTTCCAACAACATAAATGTGAAATTGTATGAGGCTACTACCAACCTTACTCAGTTACTTGACTTGGAACAAATTAAGGAGAACGATATTAAGAGTGCTGGTTTTGGAGTCAGATTGACCATGATATGCATTTCAGGTGTGTACCTTAGTAGATGTGGGACTTACTAGGTTACTAGGAAACACAATATCAATGACAATAACAGCTTTGAATATCTATAAATTTTCACTTACCTAAATTATGGTTAGTATTCAGAGTGTAGACATCCATGCTCTATTTAGTTCTAGTAAGACAAATTTTTCAACCTAAAACAAATGTTATCACATAGACTAACTATAAACATCCCACTAATACATTCCTAGGATATTATGAAACAAAGTTATCAAATAACTCCCAAGCCAGTACCAAAAATTTTTTGCAGCATTTCAATCATTTGTTAAAGAAACAAACATGAGTACCTTGATTTGCATTTTCCTGGTGTGAAGATGAACATTTTTTTCATGAGTCCATTTGCCATCTCTATGTCTTTGGAGAAGTGTCTGTTTAGTTCTGCCCATTATTTGATTGGGTTATTGGGTTTTTTTTTTTGTTAATAAAGTTTTGTTAACTTGTATGAGTTTTTTTGTAGATCTTTGATATCTTTCCTATCTGGCCCTTGTCAGATGTGTAGTATGCAAACAGGAAGAAATATATAAAGCAATAATAAAAGGAATTTCAAAAAATAAAAATAAAAAAAAATAAAAGGAATTTCCCAGAACTAATTGAAAAACATGTGACCAGATTTAAAAGATCCCTTAGGTGTCAAGCAGAATGTGCAAATAAAGATCCTCACCTAGACATAAGGTAGTGAAATTTCAGAACAATAACAGAAAAAAAAAACCCTCTAAATATCTTTCAGAGAAAAAAGCTCATTGCCTTAAAGGAACAAGAATCACTAACATCTGAATTAATGAAACCTCCAACATCTAAATTGCCATAGGCAACTCTGTGAAGGAAGAGGTGGGACAATATTAGAAATAATGAGATTTTCTTTAAGATTCTAGATCATCTGCATATTGTGTACATTATTCAAAACACAATATCTGCATTCCAAAATAAAAAATTGCCTATAATCTTATCACCTAATCAAGTTAGTTTTTATTTAACCAGGTTTATTCCTAGTTTTTGTTTCTATGTACGTACCTTCAATATTTATATATTTCTAATGGTATTATTAAAGGTGGAAATTATATCCTACATGCTTATCATAATATGTCATGAGAATTGTTCAATTTGGTGGCCTTTAATTCTTATCTTCCACTATGTCTTCTTCCCTCCTGACTCCTTCACATACTATGGTAACATTACCGTTCTTCCTATTTCTGTTATTTTTTTTCAAATTTCTCAAATCATCTTGCTTCTTTTCTTTCTATACTTCTTAAAAAATATAATCAGCCTGCAAAGTCATTAAAAATTTTCTGTTGGGCTTTAATTGAAATTACATTGAATTTTCAGATTAATTTGATGAGAACTGCTATTTTTAATTAAATAAAATAATTTATTTATATATAAATTTCACATCTTTGTGATCTCCAGGGTTCACCCCCCCCCGACTGTTCCCACCCTGTCCCGGCCCCCCGCTCCTGATTTGTATACTTTAATTTGGTTGTTAGCTTGCTTATACTTTTCTTCATGGTTTTTTGTTTATCTTTCCCATGTCCCATATAATAGCGAAACCATTTGGTTTCTGTCTTTTTCTTTTAGACTTGTTTCTGCTAATATGATTTCTTCTAAGTCCAT